>CM054151.1:3466224-3481224 GCA_028751875.1 Rapana venosa
GTACACTTGGCCACCATCTGTTCACCATTAAGTATGTACACTTGGCCACTATCTGTTGCCATTAAGTATGTACACTTGGCCACCATCTGTTCACCATTAAGTATGTACACTTGGCCACTATCTGTTCACCATTAAGTATGTACACTTGCCACTATCTGTTCCCCATTAAGTATGTACACTTGCCACTATCTGTTCAGCAATTAGCATGTACTCTTGCCACTATCTGTTCGCCATTAAGTATGTACACTTGCCACTATCTGTTCAGCAATTAGCATGTACACTTGCCACTATCTGTTTGCCACTAAGTATGTACACTTGCCACTATCTGTTCACCATTAAGCATGTACACTTGGCCACTATCTGTTGGCCATTAAGCATGTACACTTGGCCACTATCTGTTCAGAAATTAGCATGTACACTTGGCCACTATCTGTTGGCCATTAAGTATATACACTTGGCCACTATCTGTTTACCATTAAGTATGTACACTTGGCCATTCTCTGTTGGCCATGAAGCATGCCCACTTGGCCACTATCTGTTTACATTAAGTAAGTACACTTGGCCCTTATCTGTTCAGCAAATAGCATTTACACTTGGCCACTCTCTGTTGGCCATGAAGCATGCACACTTGGCCACTATCTGTTGGCCATGAAGCATGTACACTTGGCCACTCTCTGTTGGCCATGAAGCATGCACACTTGGCCACTATCTGTTCGCCATGAACCATGCACACTTGGCCACTCTCTGACTCCATCTTGCTGAACACAGAGGGTGTGGATGACCGGGTGGGCTGGTCCAGAGGGGTGGTCAGCCTGCACAAATACTGGTTCACCCACGCCTTCATGCGGGGCCTGGCCAGCACGCGCAGCCCTCAGGACAAGGAGGACGTGATGAAGGAACTGTACTGCCGCCTGGAGGAGGAGATTCTGGCTACAGGGCCCACACAGGCCGGCAACTACTGCGTCACCAACTTCGTTTTCGTTCGCAAAGTCTAGACTATACTGGAGATTCTTGGTTTTGGGTAAAAATTCGGTGAAGATTGTGCAAGATTTAGTGATTAGTTTTTAAGGAAAGTGATCTACTCTGTGGTGAAATTATGAGTGAAAATGGGAAGCTTGGGAAGTAAAGTTAAAGAACAATGACATTGTAAACAAAATGTGTTTTAAAAAAATCACCAACCTTTGTAACAAAGTTTTAAAAAGAATGTAATCCAGTTTTTAAAATTTATTTATTAATTTTGTAAAATTTTATTCTTTTATATCAAGGATAATGGAATAAGCACTTATTATTTTTTTTACATCCAGTCCTCGTGTGTATGCATTTTTGTAAATGTTGTCATCTGTTCCCACCGGCACACAATGGCATACTCCTATGAAAAGCGGAACAAGATTTAACGTGTGCGCAAGATGTTCTGCGTGCATTCACACATGGGGCCTCGGTTTATAGTCTCATCCGAAGGATTTGGGGGAGAGTGGAGTCGGCATTGATGTTAACTCCAGGGGAAAATATCCCCTTAAACGGGAATCGAACCCGGGTCATCATATTGCGAGCGCAATGTTCTAACCACTAGGCTATCCCGTCCCCCGTGACATTTGTAAGCTATTTAACAAAATTCGTGAAAAATTACAAGCTTTGTAATGAAATAAGTGAACATTTTAAGCCTTTGCAACAAAAATATCAGTGAAAATTACAAGTCTTTGTGACAAAACCAGTGACAATTACAAGCTTATGTTACAAAATATTAAAAACTACAAGCCTTAGTAACAAAGTTTCACAAATTTTGTCACAGATGCTTTGGTGAAAAATACAAGCCACTGTGATAAAGTTCATTAAAAGAAAAAAGATTGCACGCCTTATAACACAAGTAGTGAACAATAGTAGACTCCTTGACAAAGCTAATAAAAAATTACAAGCCTCTGAGAGAAAATTAGTAAAAATTACAAGCCCCTGCAAAAAATGTAACAAAGATTTCAAGCCTTTTTGGACGAAATGGTAAAAATTACAAGGATCTGTTAAAAAAAAGTTAGTAAAAATTACAAGCCTCTGCAATTCATGTGGGGAAAAAATTCAAGCTTTTTTGACTAAAATGGAAAAAACATTACAAGCCTATGAGAGAAAGTTAGTAAAAATGACAAGCCTTTTCCACAAAAAAGGTAAAAACGACAAACTTCTGTGTAAGCAAAGACTACAAGCCTGCTAGTACAAGGTTGTAAAAATACAAAGCCTCTGTAATAAAGACAGACAAATTACAAGCCTTTGCAGAAGTCACTAGTGGTCATCACAAGCATAAATTATGGATTCTGTAAGCATGCTGTCAACGATCTGGAAGCAAAGATAAATGCTTGTGATGGATGAATATGCTGGCATCTGTATCTATCTTGTATGTACCTGATATCTTGGTAACCACCCTCAATACTGCTTAACCTTAGCTTGGAGGAAAGCAGTGCTCTGACCACTGAGCTATCCTGTTCCCAGTATCACGTGACACATGGTAAAAAATAAAATTGATAAAAAAGGATGTTTGAGAGTAACAGGGGAGGGCACTGTAAGTATATTGTCAGTAGAGGGAGTGGTGTGCATGTAAGGTTTTTCGATTTGATTTTCTTTTTTGGAAGGGTGAGGGTGTTTGGTGGGGGGCTTTTTTCATTGTCCTTTTTTCTTTCTAAGTTATGGAACGTATTTCGAATTCTTGGTAAATATTAGCAGGGATGTATCCTGCCGGATTGAGACTGTAATGTTCTAGTATCACACCATCAGGGATATGATGTTGTCATACTTTTGTGTCCTTGAGCATGACCTTCTTCCAGAGAGTCAATGTGGCTTCCGGAAAGATCGCGGGACTATCGACATGGTGTTTGCTGCCAGACAGCTCCAAGAGAAGTGTCAGGAACAAAACACTGACCTTACTCCACCTTTGTTGATCTGACCAAGGCCTTCGATATTGTTAGCAGAGAGGGTCTATGGAGAATAATGGCGAAGTACGGCTGCCCAAGAAAATTCATCGCCATCGTACGTCAGTTTCATGATGGTATGCTGGCCAGAGTACAAGACAACGGAGAGGCATCTGAACCCTTCCCAGCCACCAACGGAGTGAAGCAGGGCTGTGTTCTTGCTCCCACCCTGTTCAGCCTCATGTTTTCAGCAATGCTGTCAGATGCGTTCAGAGATTCGGATGTTGGTGTCAGCATCAGGTACAGGTATGATGAATCACTCTTCAATCTCAGGAGGCTTCAAGCAAAATCCAAGGTCTCAACAGATATCATCAACGACTTCCTGCTTGTTGATGATTGCGCCCTCAATGCTGCTTCTGAAGCCGACATGCAAGACAGTGTTGACAAGTTCTCTGATGCTTGCGACAACTTTGGGTTGACAATCAGTACCAAGAAGAGTGAGGTAATGCACCAACCAGCCCCAGGGAAGCCCTACGTTGAACCAAACATCTCCGTAAATGGACATAGACTCAAAGCAGTGGACAAATTTACTTATCTTGGCAGTACCCTCTCCCGCACAGTAGCCATTGATGATGAGGTCAACACCAGACTCGCCAAAGCAAGCGCCGCCTTTGGCAGACTTCAAAAGAATGTGTGGGACAAGAGAGGCATCTCAACAGAAACCAAGATCAAGGTCTACAAAGCGGTAGTGCTCATCACCATGCTCTATGGCTCAGAGTCATGGACAGTCTACCAACGCCATGCTAAAAAGCTGAACCACTTCCACACCACCTGTTTGAGAAAACTGTTTGGCATCAAGTGGCAGGACAAGATCCCAGACACTGAGGTGCTCACTAGAGCAAACCTTCCCAGCATCCACAACATCCTGATACAGACCCAGCTTCGCTGGGCAGGCCATGTAGTTCGCATGCCAGACCATCGGCTCCCCAAGAAACTTCTGTTTGGCGAACTTCAGCATGGAAAGCGCACCCAGGGAGGCCAGAAGAAATGCTTCAAGGACACTCTGAAAGCCTCACTGAAAGCCTTCAACATTGAAATAAACTCATGGGAGCAGGCAGCAATGGAGAGGCCACAGTGGCGAGCAGCTGTACGCAGTGGCGCCAAGGCCCACGAAGCAAACAGAATTGCGACAGCTGAGCAAAGCAGGCAAGACAGGAAAGATAGAGCCTCCAAGTCTCCAAAAGCAGCCACTATACCTTGTCCATACTGCTCAAGAACTTTTCAAGCGCGGATTGGCCAAATAAGTCATCTTCGCACCCACAGAAATGGACCCTCCCAATCCCAGGATGAATAGATGGTCATCATCGATCCCGATGGATGAAGTGTCCTAGTTTTTTCTCTCTTTGTTATTGTTGTTTCTGTTTTGATTATAAAGCCAGAAGTGGAGTTACCAGACTGCTGTGTGATATGCATGTTGATGGGTGTGTGTGTGTGTGTGTGTGTGTGTGTGTGTGTGTGTGTGTGTGTGTGTGTGTGTGTGTGTGTGTGTGTGTGTGTGTGTGTGTGTGTGTGTGTGTGTGTGTTGTGTGTGTGTGAAGGACGGGAGTGACATGGAGGGTGTTTCTGTGTGAGTGTGAGGGTGAAGTGGGGGGGGAGAGGGATGGATGATTAAATCACTACTGTGTGTGCCTCCCCCCCCCCTCTCTCTCTCTCTCTCTCTCCCTCTTATTCAGTCTCCTAATGCAGGGTTGTCTGGTATCAGTTAAAGTAGAAAGACGTTAAAAATGAAGACTTACTTAAGCGCGCACGCACGCACGCACGCACGCACGCACGGACGCACACACACACACACGCACACACACAAAGCAGACAATAAGAACTTTTTTTAAAAAGAGAACATGATACGCAGAATATTGAAAGAAAAAAACAAAGAAAAGCAACAAAACAAAACAACGACAGTAGATAATTATAAAAACAACACCAGACTGACAAACAAAAGCAAATAAGAAAGGAATCAAGCAAGCAAACATAACAAACCAACAAAACGAATACACCACCATCACTACTAACACCAAAATACACGAGGCTATATGACAGTACATACCTAAAAAGGTAATTGTGTCCCCATTACCTATAAGGTGTAGGGGAGCGAGGCGTCAGAGACCTCACTTCTCTAGGGGTCAGCATATTAAGGGCGGCGCCCATCTCCTCTCCCTCGCTGCTTTACCTTCTCTGACCCTAAAGACGGCAGGTACTCATTGACAGCTTGGTGAACTGGGGGACTGTACTGAAGCCAAGGCGCGCAAACGGTCACCCACCCACTTCGAAATCAAGCTCAAGGCTGTTTAATTAATTAATAATCCAAGAAGGTCAAAGCAACTGACGGTTAAATGTAAGAAACTCATTTGAAAGAGACGGATTCAAACAGCACGGGTAGTTTCCCTTGAATTGGATACACTTGATTTTCTTGGGTATGGGAGGGGGGTGTCTCCATCCCCCCACCCCCCTACCTATATGAATACAGCTGCGACACAGCGCTTTAAGGTCTAGTGAGTGTTGAAGGGAGACGGGATAGCTCAGTGGTCAGAGCACTCGCTTTCCCCAAGCTAATGTTAAGCATCGAGCGTGGTTACCAAGTGGATGGGTGACCGTTTGCGCGCCTTGGCTTCAGTAAAGCCCCACCCCCCACCCCCACCCCCAGTTCACCCAGCTGTAAATGGGTACCTGCCCTCTTTAGGGTCAGGTAAAGTGAAGCAGCGAGGAAGAGGAGATGGGCGCCACCCTCAATATGCTGGCCCCTGGAGAAGCTGAGGTCTCTGACACTTTGCTCTGTAATGATCGCTTAGGTTATGGGACACCTTTACCTTTTTCTTTACCTCTATGTTAAGTGTCGTACCTTGAGCTGAGGTCTCTGACGCCTCGCTCCCCTATGACCTTATAGGTTATGGGACACCTTTACCTTTACTTACCCCTTAGATCAAGTTCATCAACTCCAGTAACATTCACCTCTAGTTCAACATCAACATCATCTAATCCCTTCAAATATCCAACACTGTCAATCTGAAAAAAAAATTGAAGGACAAAGTATCTTAATCATTTTATTCATTAACAAGTAAAATGGTAAAGGTGTCCCCAAACCTAAAAGGTCGTAGGGGAACGAGGCATCAGAGACCTCAACTTCTCAGTGGGCCAGCATATTGAGGGCAGCGTCCATCTCCTCTCCTTCGCTGCTTTACCTTCCTTGACCCCAAAGAGGGCAGGTACTCAATTACGGCTGGGTGAACTGGGGGACTGCGCTGAAGAAAAGGTACGCAAACGGTCACCCATCCACTTTGGTAACCACGCTCGATGCTGCTTAACCTTAGCTTGGGGGAAAGTGAGTGCTCTGACCACTGAGCTATCCCGTCCCACCGCTGTAATATACAGACATAAATTAACAAACAGGATGGATTATACATGAGGTTGTCAATTTTTTTTAATGTTTGTTTCTTTCCTATAAAAAAAGTGTGTTAAGGGGTTAAGTCACAAAAATATCTGTTGTCAAACATTGACATTACTCCTCTCTTCCTCTTTCATCTTCTTCTGTTTATAACATCTGCTGACGAAAATTAGTCTGCTATATCAATAATCTTATTTTAGATTGGGGAGGGGGGGGTCGTTATTATTATTATTATTATTATTATTATTTCGTTAGAATGCTGCTTCGTTGCACGGGTACAATTGTTGATGCAGCATTATAATCTGGGGGAAATGCTGTCAGAATTAGCACATTCGATTATCTACAAAGAGAGAGAAGAGAGAGAGAGAGAGAGAGAGAGAGAGAGAGAGAGAGAGAGAGAGAGAGAGAGAGAGAGAGAAACAGAGAGCAAGAGAGAGAGAGAGACAGACAGACAGACAGAGAGCAAGAGAGAGAGAGAGAGAGAAAGAGAGAGAGAGAGAGAGAGAGAGAGAGAGATCTTCAATTATGAATAGGCCCTTTCCCCTCATGAAAGGGGGTATATAATATATATATATATATATATATATATATATATATATATATATATATATATATATATATATATATATATTGGTGTGTGTGTGTGTGTGTGTGTGTGTGTGTGTGTGTGTGTGTGTGTGTGTGTGTGTGTGTGTGTGTGTGGTGTGTGTTGTGTTGTGTGTGTGTGTGGTTAGAGAGAGTCCTAAGCAGGAATCCTCTAGGTCGCCACTCAGATTCCTAGCACCAACTGATCCTGCACCAGGAATGGAATCCTAGAGTTATTCCTATTGTCTTTAGTATCCCTAAAGAGGATTAGGGCTCGCCTACTAAATGGGCTGGGAATGATAAGGGGGGGGGAGGTAGGAAGAGGATAGAAGAAAAATAGAAAAGAAATATAAAAGGGAGACAGTAAGTAAAAGGTAAAGGTAAAGGAGTCCCATAACCTATAAGGTCGTAGGGGAGCAAGGCGTCAGAGACCTCAGCTTCTCTAGGGCCAGCATATTGAGGGCGGCGCCCATCTCCTCTCCCTCGCTGCTTTACCTTCCCTGACCCTAAAGAGGGCAGGTACCCATTTACAGCTGGGTGAACTGGGAAACTGTACTGAAGCCAAGGCGCGTAAACGGTCACCCATCCAACTGGTAACCACGCTCGACGCTGCTTAACTTGGCTGGGGGAAAGCGAGTGCTCCGACCACTGAGCTATCCCGTCCCCTAGTAAGTAGTAGGGAAAATAATCACCTCAACTCGCTCAGCAATCACACTGAAACACGGTGAATGTGACAACAACAACATTTATTCAATGTAATTCTCCAGGCCAAGCAAGTTGGGTTCACAATTATATTCTACTACTACTACTGACAACTACTACTCAACTACAACCACACACATCACCAATTGTACTACAAGTACAATTTAAAACACAAACTATTCTGTTATTTTGTCCAGTTACTCAAAACATATGTCCAGTCCTCAATACGCAACCAATCAAGGATCCTTCTCAGATCAGAGATCGAAAGATTCACAACTGACCAAATCAATTAAATGATCCAAAGAAAGATAAACGATGAAAGCAATGGAAGCGATGAATGCGATGTAGCGATGTTCCTGAAATAAAAGGAACAATCAATAAATCATTTGATCTCTTCATGAAATCAAATTCTTATTACAGGATCAAGGATACAAATCAAATCACAAGACCCACACTTTCAGTTCAGGTATAACATATTAATGACAACTTAATATGAATACCCACACAGCAAAAACTGAAACACTAACCAGAGTTTGCCACAGTAAAACAAATCTTCAAAATGTACTCTCAGCTTACCCATTTCACAACTCTTATGAGAATGATTATCCTCACAAGAAATCTAACATATCCACCAAAATCACCACATACAATAACTACTAGTCTTACACATGTTTCATTTACTTGAGGACAGCTGATGGTCTGTCCTATGAAACTGTGTCAACATTAATTCACATTATTTTAAATCACTCAATCCCCAATGACATTCCAAAGTCATTGCACCTGTTTAAAGATTGCTATGTCATTCCTCACAAAAAATAGAAGTTTGCATTCTTAATAATAACAATCATTACAAGACCACTCTAGGCTTTTACCCACATATATTATACACAGTGATAAGCCTTAGTTTGATTTCTTCAGCATTTTGTTGGCTGAACAATATTCTGCTGAAAATCGAACCTAGTACAACAAAGACACTAACTAAGCTCAAATTTGCTACTTGCTTTCTTGTTCAAAATAATCACTTCCTAATTCACAAACTTGAAACCTTCAAAAACGAAATTAAACAGATACCTCATTAACCTTTCCAACCTTTTAAAATGAAGTTGAAGCTAGCTTAAAAAGAGCAACCATACCTTAACGGGGAACATCAGACTCCTAAGAGTCTTCAGCACACATGCTCTCCCCTCTACAGTCTGGGAGCAAATAATCCTTTGAAAAGGCAGGCAGTTTAAAATCAAGGGAAATAATTAATCAAGAAAAGATTACTCTTGTGGTACATTGGAGTTATTTCCCCTTAATACGCTTAGTAACAACAAACACACAAGCACTCTTTTGTGAGAGATGTTACATATATATATACATATATATAATAATATATATATATATATATATATATAGCAACAGCAGCAGCAGCAACAGCAGGAACAGCAGCAGCAACAGCAGGAACAGCAGCAGCAGCAACAGCAACAGCAGCAGCAACAGCAACAGCAGCAACAGCAGCAGTCTTAAATGTAGTGGGGATGCCGGGGCCTTTCAGTATAAATAGCATCCTCACTTTCTGGAAATTCTATACTAGGAATTCCCTCTTTTCTATCCGTCTCTTGCTTTCCGTCTTGTTCCTCTTCTTCCTGTCACCACCTCCTGCTTGTCTATTTTCTGCCTTCTTAGTCCATTCTCCTGCCCTTTATCCAGAAATACTTCAAAGATAACAATTCCCTCACATACTGAAGTTGGATGTGCTGGGCCTGACTTGTCAGACGCTTAACGGCAGCGCAAGGCATTTTTGCTGATGTGACAGACAACAGTAGTTGCTGTCTGAGTGTTCCATGAAGAACACACATGGAATGGTGCCAGACAACCCAAAGGAAACAAACATGGAAGGCACGCGCGTGCATGCATTCCAGTTGTTATTTTTTCTTTAGATTGCCTGCCGCCGTTAAGCGCCTGACAAGTCAGGCCCAGCACATGTGGAAGAGAAGTGCCATCTTTGAAGTCTTTGTGAATACAAGGCAGGAGAGGGCAAGAAAATAGACAAGAAGGAGGTGACAAGGAGAAAAGGAACGAGGGAGGAACGAAATAGAGGGATAGAAAAGAGGGAATTCCTAGCATAGAATTTCCATAAGGTGGGGGATGAGAGAGAGAGAGGAAGAAAAGGAACAAGACAGAAACAAAGAGAGGGATAGAAAAGAGGGAATTCCTAGTATAGAATTTCCAGAAAGTGGGGATGCTATTTATACTGACAGGCCCCGGCATCCACATGGGGAAACTTCATGTACTACATTTAAGACTGCTGCTGTTGCTGCTGCTGCTGCTGCTGCTGTTGCTGCTGCTGTTGCTGCTGCTGTTGCTGCCGCTGCTTCTGCTGCTGCTGTTGCTGCTGCTGCTGCTGTTGCTGCTGCTGTTGCTGCTGCTGTTGCTGCTGTTGCTGCTGCTGTTGCTGCTGTTGCTGCTGCTGTTGCTGCTGTTGCTGCCGCTGCTTCTGCTGCTGCTGTTGCTGCTGCTGCTGCTGCTGTTGCTGCTGCTGCTGTTGTTGCTGCTGCTGCTGCTGCTGCTCCTCCTCCTCCTACTACTACTACTACTGCTACTACTACTTCTACTTCTTCTTCTTCTAGCTTTGGGTTGTATTTGTGCTTCATATATCTTAATAAAAAATTCAAATGTGTTGTTATTTAAAAACCATAGCTTTTTCAATACATATAACAAACTGTTCTTTCACCTGCTTGCAAGGGGAGAGGGGGGGGGGCGGGATAGCTCAGTGGTCAGAGCACTTGCTTTCCCCAGCTAAGGTTAAGCAGCATTCAGAGTGGTTACCAATTGGATGGGTGATCGTTTGCGCGCCTTGGCTTCAGTACAGTCCCCCAGTTCACCCAGCTGTAAATGGGTACCTGCCTCTTTAGGGTCAGGGAAGGTAAAGCAGCGAGAGAGAGGAGATGGGCGCCGTCCTCAATATGCTGGCTCTCTCTCTCTCTCTCTCTCTCTCTCTCTCTCTCTCTCTCTCTCTCTCTCTCTCTCTCTCTCTCTCTCTCTCTCTCTCTTGCTCTCTCTCTCTCGCTCTCTTGTCCATTCAAAACGCTATAGTAACTCAGATGGTAGAGCTTTGATATGTCCACTGTGTAAGGATTCAATAGAAGATGAGGTTCATTTTGTACTTTCTTGTCCAGAATTAAAAGATATCAGAGAACAATTTATTCCGGCAAAATATTCCAGGTATCCATGTCTGTTTAAACTAATATTGTTAATGTCAGCTACAAATGAAACTACTGTTAAGAGATGAAGCATATATTTGTACAAAGCCTTTAAAAGGAGAAGTGAGTGTGTAGCAAATTGTTAATGTGGATGTGTCTTGTCAACAATGTTTTGTACAACCCCCCTTCTAAGGGGCCATGGCCTTTTTGAATAAATATCATATCATATCATATCTCTCTCTCTCTTGCTCTCTCGCTCTCTCTCTCTCTCGCTCTCTCTCGCTCGCTCGCTCTCTCTCTCTCTCTCTCTCTCTCTCTCTCTCTCTCTCTCTCTCTCTCTCTCTCTCTCTCTCTCCTCTCTCTCTCTCTCTCTCTCTCTCTCTCTCTCTCTCTTCTCTCTCTCTCTCTCTCTCTCTCTCTCTCTCTCTCTCTCTCTCTCTCTCCTCTCTCTCTCTCTCTCTCCTCTCTCTCTCTCTCTCTCTCTCTCTCTCTCCCCTCTCTCCTCTTGCTCTCTCTCGCTCTCAGCAGGTGGACAAAAAACACGAACAGTCTTAAGTTCAATTCCACCCCAACACACACACACTCACTCTGTCTCTCTCTCATATGTATATGTGTATATATATGTATATATATATATATATATCCGTAAGGGCGGGGACTGGATGTAAAAAAGTTCATGGGTGCTTATTCATTATCCTCGAAAGAAAAAAATTTGTCATTGTCATTGTCATTGCTCTCTCTCTCTCTCTCTCTCTCTCCTCTCTCTCTCTCTCTCTCTCTCTCTCTCTCTCTCTCTCGCTCGCTCTCTCTCGCTCTCTCTCTTACTCTCTCTCTTCTCTCTCTCTCGCTCTCTCTCTCTCTCTCTCTCTCTCTCTCTCCTCTCTCTCTCTTACTCTCTCTCTCGCTCTCTCTCTCTCGCTCTCTCTCTCTCTCTCTCTCTCTCTCTCTCTCTCTCGCTCTCTCTCTCTCTTACTCTCTCTCTTGCCTCTCTCTCGCTCTCTCGCTCTCTCTCTCTCTCGCTCTCTCTCTCTCTGTAGAAAATCGAATGTGCTAATTCTGACAGCATTTACCCCCAGATTATAATGATGCGTCAACTATTGTACCCGTGCAACGAAGCAGCATTCTAACGAAATAATGATAATAATAATAATAATAACGACCCCCCCCCCTCCCCAATTTAAAATAAGATTATTGATATAGCAGACTAATTTTGGTGGGCAGATGTTATAAACAGAAGAACATGAAAGAGGAAGAGAGGAGTAATGTCAATGTTTGACAACAGATATTTGTGACTCAACCCCTTAACTATCTATCTATCTGTCCCGTAGTCTGCCGACCGTGGGGGCACCCTCAAAGACTCAACAACCAGTTCCCTCCATTCCTCTCTCTGCTCTGCCTTTCTCAGGGTTTTGTTGAGTTCTAGGCCTGTCCATTCGCTGATATTATCCTCCCAGCTCTTCCTTGGTCTGCCTCTTCTTCTTCTTCCTTGGACAGTGCCTTGCAAAACTGTCTTTGCAAGTCCTTTGGATCTTGTGATATGCCCATACCATTTAAGTTTACGCTTTTTCACGATCGTTAGAAGGTTCTCATAGGGTCCAATGGCTTGCTGGATTCTGTTATGCACGCTTTCGTTGCTTATGTGGTTTTTGTAGGAGATGCCAAGGAGTCTCCGAAAGCATCTCATCTCCACCGCCTGTACTCTTCTCTCCAAATCTGCAGTCAGGGTCCATGATTCACTGACGACCAGGATATTCTGAACAGATGGACAGAATACTGCTCCGACCTGTATAACTATAGAACTGCAGGAGATCCAGAAGTCCTTAATGTACCCGAAAGCAAAGACACAGACAGTCACCCTATCCTCCGAGAAGAAGTGGAAACAGCAGTCAGATCGCTGAAAAAGGGGAAGTCAGCAGGGGCTGACAACATTCCAGCTGAGTTGGTCCAAGCTGGAGGGGAAGCCATGATCAGCGCCCTACTAAGAATCTGCAACAAGATCTGGCAGACAGGAAAATGGCCAACACATTGAAGAGAACATCAAGAAAAACAATAGCAAGAAAGCATATCAGCTGGTGAAAGACCTGACTAGCACAAAACAGGGAAAAGGATATTCTGAACAGATGGACAGAATACTGCTCCGACCTGTATAACTATAGAACCGCAGGAGATCCAGATGTCCTTAATGTACCAGCAAGCAAAGACACAGACAGTCACCCTATCCTCCGAGAAGAAGTGGAAATAGCAGTCAGATCGCTGAAAAAGGGAAAGTCTGCAGGGGCTGACAACATTCCAGCTGAGTTGGTTCAAGCTAGAGGGGAAGCCATGATCAGCGCCCTACTAAGAATCTGCAACAAGATCTGGCAGACAGGAAAATGGCCAACACCATGGACACAGTCACTCATCATCACCCTCCCCAAGAAAGGAAATCTACAACAATGCCATAATTACCGCACAATCAGCCTCATATGCCACCCAAGCAAGGTCATGCTGCAGATAATATTGAATAGACTGAAGCCACAAGCAGAGACCATCATTGCTGAGGAACAAGCAGGTTTCAGAGCAGGGCGCAGCACAACAGAACAGATATTCAACCTCAGAATACTATGTGAGCGGTACCTTCAACATCAACAAGGCCTTTACCACGTATTTATCGATTTTAAGAAGGCATTTGACAGGGTGTGGCATGCAGCTTTGTGGGCAACCATGAATTTGTACAGCATCAATGCAAACCTGAACAGAGTCATCAAACAGCTGTACAGCGAGGCCACCAGTGCAGTGTACTACAACAACAACATTGGAGAATGGTTTCGAACAACAGTTGGAGTAAGGCAGGGCTGTCTACTCTCACCCACTCTTTTCAACATCTTCCTTGAGAGAATCATGACTGATGCACTGGAACATCATGAAGGATCAGTCAGCATTGGTGGCAGAACGATCACAAACCTCCGCTTCGCAGATGACATTGATGGAATAGCAGGATCAGAAAAAGAGCTTGCCAGCCTAACAGAACACTTGAATAAGGCCTCCAAAACATACGGCATGGAAATCAGTGCAGAGAAGACCAAACTGATGACTAATAACACCAACGGCATTAGCACTGATATCAGGGTTAATGACCAGAAGCTGGAAACAGTTCAAAGCTTCAAGTACCTGGGAGCCATTGTATCAGACCAGGGATCCAAGCCAGAAGTAGTATGCAGGACTGCACAGACAATAACAGCTTTGTCAAAACTAAACATCATCTGGAGAGATAAAAATATCTCACTTATCTCCAAGATCAGACTAATGCGCTCCCTTGTCATATCCATATTTCTGTATGCCTGTGAATCATGGAACCCCTTAACACATTTTAAAAAAAAAGAAAGACAACAAACATTTCCCCACAAAATTGACAAATTCATGTATAATCCATCTTGTTTGTTAATTTATGTCTGTATATCACAGCGGTGGGACGGGATAGCTCAGTGGTCAGAGCACTAGCTTTCCCCCAAGCTAAGGTTAAGCAGCATTGAGCGTGGTTACCAGTTGGATGGGTGACCGTTTGCACACCTTGGCTTGTCCATAACCTATAAGGTCGAAGGGGAGCGAGGCGTCAGAGACCTCACTTCTCTAGGGCCAGTATATTGAGGGCGGTGCCCATCTCCTCTCCCTCGCTGCTTTACCTAACCTGACCCTAAAGAGGACAGGTACCCATTTACAGCTGGGTGAACTGGGGGGCTGTACTGAAGCCAAGGCGCGCAAACGGTCATCCATCCAAGCGGTAACCACGCTCGACGCTGCTTAACCTTGGCTGGGGGAAAGCGAGTGCTCTGCCACTGAGCTATCCTGACCTCTGACCTAAAGGGTCAGTGCTGATGCGGCCTTCGTGGTCGGTGGAGCGATAAACAACAGGGAATGAAAGGAAACGACGCCTGTGTTTGCAACAAGCACACTGGTAATATCACTGTGTCATAACTTGTTGTTATTACGTACTTGATACGACATAAGAAGAAGAAGAAGAAGAAGAAGAAGAAGAAGAAGAAGAAGAAGAAGAAGAAGAAGAAGAAGAAGAAGAAGAAGAAGAAGAAGAAGAAGAAGAAGAAGAAGGATGATGATGATGATGATGATGATGATGATGATGATGATGATGATGATGATGATGATGATGATGATGATGATATGGTATTATTGATGTCACATGTGCTTTTATACTTACTGA
>CM054151.1:3486224-3496224 GCA_028751875.1 Rapana venosa
GAGAGGGAGGGAACTCGAACTCGAACTCGAACTCGAATATTTCAATGAGGGTACTTGGATAAGCCAGAGGCTTCTTTACACCAGGCCCTCAGACCAGGGAGGGAGAGAGAGATGGGAGAGAGGGAGGGAGGGAGGGAGAGGGAGGGAGAGAGAGGTAGGGAATGCTTATTCCATTAATCGCGATATAAAAGAATAAATAAATAAATATCTTCATCTGGGTGGCGCTGCTCTTGTGGCGACGCGCTCTCCCCGGGGAGAGCAGCCCGAATTTCACGCAGAGAAATCTGCCGTGACTTAAAGTGGTATGAAATGAAATCTGAGCGCTTTGATTTGTTGCTTTACAAGATTCAGCGCTATATAAATTCCAATTATTATTATCATTATTATTATTATTATTATTATTATTATTATCTTCAAGATTCTTCACAAATTCAAATCTAATCTGTCTCAGCAGTCGGAATGCGGCTGTCTCAATGTTGCGTTAAAAAAAAAAAGCAACAACAAAAACGGTCACACACACACACACAGTATTCCGCCTCTTTATATATTTTATCCCTCTGCCTTGTTCCTTTTCTTCCTGTCACCTCCTTCTTGTCTATTTTTCTGCCTTCTTGGTCCATTCTCCTGCCTTAAATTTTCCCCAGGAAGACTTCAGAAGATAACACTTCTCTCCCATCACGTCGAAGTCGGATGCGCTGGGCCTGACTTGTCAGGCGCTTAACGGCAGCGCAACGCATTTTTCGCTCATGTGACAGGACAATAATAGTTGCTGTCTGAGCGTTCGACGACGAAGAAGAAGAATTGATCTACGCTTTGAGATTCGAACCCACGACTTAATAGATGCGCAGGGTTAGAGTTAAACACCTTGACCGCTCGGCTAATGTGTCCTGATATTGCTCAAGAGCAGGATTGGGGTGTTTTTTTAAAGAAATATTATTTCTACAGGCATTAGATTCTGGTGCCGTGTGTGTGTGTGTGTGTGTTAGCGGTGTCAGGTTTTGTTAGTCACCTGTGAAATTTTGGTCCCTGAGAGAACGAAAGACCAACGAATTTGTCAAGAGTCAAATAACACGGCTGGCAGGTCCACAGGAACCCCTTCTCACCATCGTCAAGAAGAAAAAGCTGACATGGTTCGGCCACGTCACCCGCCACAACACTCTGCCCAAAACAGTACTGCAGGGAACACTCGAAGGTGGCAGAAGGAGGGGAAGACAGAACAAGTCATGGATGGACAACATCAGAGAATGGACCAGGATGAATGACTCGGCACTACTGCGCAGAGCCGAGGACCGAGATGGATGGAGGAGGCTTACCACGGCATCGTCTTTCATGTCTCCCCCACGACCGCCAAGGTCACGGGTCTGATGATGATGATGATGATGTAGATTTGGAAGTGAAAGTGGGGGCGGGGGGGGTGCCGTGTGGGGGTTGAGGTGGGGGTGGGGAGGGGCGTTGGGGGGGAGTGTGTGTGGGGGGGGGGAAGGAGAAATGGAAAGGTGTGTAAGTTGAAAGTGTGTGTGTGTGTGTGTGTGGGGGGGGGGGGGGGTAAACATTATTTGATGTGATTTTTTAAGTTGATTTATATTGGTGTTGGTGGTTGTGTTGGTTATGGTGATGGTTGAGAGGGGGGGGGGATGATGATAACGACCATGAAGACGACAAAGACTGATGACGACAATACTGTCACCATACATCATCGCCGTCACCAATGTTCTCAGCAGCAGCAGCAGCAGCAGCAGCAGCAGCAGTACTAGTACTCCACTCCACCCCACTACACTACACTACAGTACACTACACCACACCACACCACACTACACTACACTACACTACACTCCACTACACTCCACTACACTACACTACACTACACCACACTACACTACACTACACTACACCACACTACACCCACACCACACTACACTACACTACTCTACACCACACTACACTACACTACACTACACTACACTCCACTACACTCCACTACACTACACTCACTACACTCCACTACACTCCACTGCACTAACACTACACTACACTACACTACAACCACACTACACTACACTACACCACACCACACTACACTACACTACACCACACTACACTACACTACACCACACCACACTACACTACACTACACTACACCACACTACATCACACTACACTACTACACTACACCACACACTACACTACACTACACTACACTACACTCCACTCCACTGCACTGCACTGCACTGCACTGCACTACACTACACTACACTACACTACACTGCATTACACTACACTGCACCACACTACATTACATTACACTACACTACACTACACCACACCACACTACACTACACTACACTACACTCCACTCCACTGCACTGCACTGCACTGCACTGCACTGCACTGCACTGCACATACACCACACCACACCACACCACACTACACCACACTACACTACACTGCACTACACCACACCACACCACACTACACTACACTACACTACACTACACCACACCACACCACACATACACTACACTACACTACACTACACCACACCACACTACACTACACTACACTACACTACACCACACCACACTACACTACACTACTCTACACCACACTACACTACACTACACTACACCACACCACACTACACTACACTCCACTACACTACACTCCACTACACTCCACTACACTCCACTGCACTGCACTACACTACACCACACCCACACCACACTCCACTACACTACACCACACCACATTACACTACACTACACTACACTACACTACACTACACTACACCACACCACACCACACTACACCACACTACACTACACTGCACTACACTACACCACACTACACCCCACCACACCACACCACACCACACCACACCACACTACACTACACTACACTACACCACACCACACCACACCCCACCACACCACACCACACCACACTACACAACACAACACCACCCCACACTACACCTACACCTCCTTCTTGTCCGTTTTCTGCCTTCTTGGTCCATTCTCCTGCCTTTTTCCCCCAGAAAGACTGAAAAGATAACAACAATTCTCTCCCATGCCGAAGTTGGATGCGCTGGGCCTGATTTGTCAGGCGCTTAACGGCAGCGCATCGCATTTTCACGCATATGACAGACAACAGAGGTTGCTGTCTGAGCGATTGACAAAGAAGAAGAATGAAAGTGTCTACATTTAGTTTACAACAATAACTGTCAAATCATCTTGGCGGATTTTTAACCAAATATCGACGTTTGCCTTTTTTTTTTAGTTGGGGGGGGGGGGGGGGGGGGGGGGAGGGACACGAAAACCCAGGGAATGTAGAAAGAAGAAGAAGAACAACAACAACAACAATGACAACAAGAAAACAACAACAACAACAATGACAACAAGAAAACAACAACAACAATAAAACAAGAATAACACCACTAACAACAACAACAATAGCAACAAGAACAAGGTCAACCAAAAAACCGACCAAATTTCACAGTGACAAAGGCACACACACAAAACCGACAATTCCAGTATACACGTGGAGATATATACACACACACAGCAGAAGTGCTTTCATGCATTACTCTGGAACTAGTACTTCTACACAACTAACCGCATGACTGACCTCGTGTCCGTCTGTCCGTCTTTCTGTCTGTCAGCCTGAATCGATTGTACATACATCGACTTGGTCAGTTGAAGAGTTCACGTCTTTCATACCTGTCCGCAAGGTTAACCTACACTTAGTACGGTGTTTGACTAGGTAAGTTTTCTTTTTTCTGCTTCTCTTTCTCTCTGTGTGTTGTTGTCGTAGTGTTATAATTTGTTATTTTCGTGTGTGTGGTGGTGTGGTGTGTGGTGTAGTGGTGTAGTGGTGTGTGTGTGTGTGTGTGTGTGTGTGTGTGTGTGTGTGTGTGTGTGTGTGTGTGTGTGTGTGTGTGTGTGTGTGTGTGTGTGTGTGTGTGTGTGTGTGTGAGGAGGGTGGTGGTGATGGTGTTGTGTGGTGTCGTGTGGTGTGTGGTGCGTGTGTGGTGTGTGTATGAGGGGGAAGGAGTGAGGTTGTGTTGGTGATAGTGGTGGTGGTGGTGTGTGTGTGGAGGGGAGGGGGGTTGATGGTGGGTGGTGTGTGTGTGTGATGTGGTCAAGTCAAGTCAAGTCAAAAACACTTTAATCATCCCATGAAGGGCAATTACAGTGGTGTGGTGTGGTGTGGTGTGTGTGTGTGTGTGTGTGTGTGTGTGTGTGTGTTGTGTGTGTGTGGTGTGTGTGTGTGTGTGTGTGTGTGTGTGTGGTGTGTGTGTGTGTGTGTGTGTGTGTGTGTGTGTGTGTGTGAAGAATGAAGAATCAAAAACTGTATTGCAATTAAGTCAGAACAAGACTTATTTGACACCGAACATAATAAACATAATCAACATTTCCTAAAAGATGTAGATTCTTAGATTGATGTATGTTCTCTATACTCTGGCTCTTCTGGAAAAAGAATCATGCACAGATTTGATCATGTCTAACAGATAGTCCTCGTTGTTGAAAAACTTACTCACATTCTCGTTACTCATGACATTTATTTGTTTATTTTTAACAATAGTTTAAAAAAATCTTTCATAAATCGTCATATAATTTACAATCATCAACCAAGTGATATTCGTCTTCTATTTTGTTACACCACTTACATTTTCTTTTTTCCCTCGGCATATTTGTATACCTCCCTTGCTCTATCATTAATTCATGGGAGCTGGGGCGAAATCTACTGAACATGCGCCTAAAATTTTCGTTCCTGCATATCAATAGGTATGGTTCCAATCTATAAACATGTGAAATAGAGATGTAAACATTTAACTTAGAAATAACCTTTTTTGTTGATTCCAAAACACTCTGTACAGTTCTTCAAGTTTTGTTTTTATAGCGTAGCACAGTCTTTTGATATTCAAAGTCTTGAGATTGTTCCACACATGTTTAACTCCAATCTTATTTATCATTGTTTTGATTATATAAAAATGTGTGTGGTGCATATGTGTGTGTGGTGTGGCGTTTGTGTAGTAGGGGGGGGGAGTGGGGTGGTGGTGGTGCGTGAGTGTGTATGTGTGTATGTGAATGTAGGGGGGGAGGGCTGTTGTGCGGGGGTGTGGGATGTGGTGTGGGGAGAGGAGTGGGGGGGGGGGGTTGTGTGGTATGATGTGGTGTAGGGTGGGGTGGATGGGTGATGGGAGTGGTTTAGTGTAGTGGAGTATGGTGTGGTGGGTTTGGTGTGGTGTGGTGTGTTTATGTGTGTGCATGTGTGTGCATGTGTATGTGCATGTGTGTGCAGGTGTGTATGTGTGTGCATGTGTTGCTATGTGCGTATGTGTGTGTGTGCATGTGTGCATGTATGTGTGTGCGCGAGCGCGCGTGTGTGTGTGTGTGTGTGCCTACGTGTATTTGTGTGCATGTGTATATGTGTGTGCATGCGTGTATGTGTGTGTGTCTGTGTGTGTGTCTGTGTGTGTTGCTATAATACATTATGTTTTGTTATGCCATGTGTATTCTGAAGGCATGGCGAGGTGTGATGTGGTGTAGTGGGGTGTGGTGTGAAAGTATGACGTGACGGTGAGTTGTTACGTCATGTGGTATGGTGTGGTAGAATGTGGTTACAGTGTCATGTAATGTGTGTATGTATGTTTGTGTTTGTCTATGTGTGTGTGTCTGTGTGTGTGTGGGGGGAGAGAAAGTGTGTGTCTGTGTCTCTGTAGATCTGTCTCTTTGTGTCTGTCTGTGTGTGAGAGAGCGTGTTTGCGTGCGCGCTCACGCATGCACACAAGTGAGGCATACTCTCCAGTGCCCCTATACTTATAAACATTATTGTCAACCGCGCAATCAGAGTAAACACCACCACCACCCACCACCCTCGAAACTCTAACATCACTTCATGGATCTTAAACGTGCACAATTATTCGATCTTGCCTGTGTGCGGGACGGGGACGGGGTAGCTCAGTGGTCAGAGCACACGCTTTCCCCCAGCCAAGTTAAGCAGCGTCGAGCGTGGTTACCAGTTGGATGGGTGACCGTTTGCGCGCCTTGGCTTCTGTACAGTTCCCCCCAGTTCACCCAGCTGTAAATGGGTACCTGCCCTCTTTAGGGTCAGGGAAGGTAAAGCAGCGAGGGAGAGAAGATGGGCATTGCCTTCAATATGCTGGCCCCTAGAGAAGTTGAGGTCTCTGACGCCTCGCTCCCCTAAGAGTACCTAGGTTATGGGGACACCTTTACTTTTTACCGTGTGCATTGAAGGCCGAGGAACCAGCGAAGTGGCCGTGAAAGTTGACCTGGGAGATTAGAGGACATTCCCCAGGCGATTTGGTGGCTAAGAGAGAGAGAGAGTTGGACACTTTCCAAGTCGGCTAGTGTGTCTGTAGTGGGGTGGTATGGTACGGTGTGGTATGGTGTGGGTGTGGGTGTGAGTGTGGTACGGTGTGGTATGGTTGTGGTGTTGGTATGGGTGGGGTGTGGTGTGGTGTGGTACGGTGTGGTGTGGTGTTGGTGTTGGTGTGGGTTTGGTGTGGTATGGGTGTGGTGTGGTGTGGTGTGTGTGAGTGTGGTTGTGGTATTTTGTGTGGTATGGGTGAGGTGTGGTGTGTGGGTGTGGTGTGTCAGAGATTTGGACACTTACCATGTCGGCTATTGTATCCATAGTGGTGTGGTGTGGTTGTGGTATTGTGTGGTGTGGTGTGGTGTGGTGTGGTTGTGGTATTGTGTGGTGTGGTGTGGTGTGGTGGGGTGGGATGGGGTGGGGTGTAGTGTGGGTGCGGTGTGGTGTAGTATGGTGTGGTGTGGTAGTGTGGGTGTGGTGTGGGTGGGGTGGGGTGGGGTGGGACGTGGTGTAGTGTGGTGTGGTTGTGGTATTGTGTGGTGTGGTGTGGGTGTGGTGTGATGTGAAGTGGTGGAGATGATTATTTCTTGTTTACATGTTATCCAAGAGTTCTGGTTCTAGGTCTGATTGAAAGATACCATTTGATGTTGGAAGCATAGTTAATAGTTGTTGTTTTTTAACAGACCAAATGGCGGTGTTATATATTCTTTCCAAATGAGACGGCCGTTTCAGAGACAGACAGACAGATAGAGACAGAGACACAGAGAGACAGACAGACAGAGACAGAGAGACAGGCAGACAGAGACAGAGACACATCGAGAGACAGACAGACAGACAGAGAGGAGGGAGGAGGGGAGAGACAGACTGATATACAGACACAGACGGACAGACAACCACGCTTTCCAACAGACAAACAGACCAGTTTGACGAGCACAGACAGACAGACAGAGAGAGAGAGACAGACTGATACAGACAGATGAATACAGAGACATACAAAGAAAAAAACTGTAAGAAAAAGAAAGAGAAGGAGAGACACAGACAGACAGACAAATAGATCACCACAAAGAGAGAGGGTGGAGAGAGAAAGAGGGAGAGGGAGACAGAGGGAGAGGGAGACAGAGGGAGAGGGAGACAGAGGGAGGGGGGAGAGACAGAGAGAGGCGAAGAGCGAAAAAGAAAGAGAAGCAGAGACAGACTGAGAGACAAAGAGGCAGAAACAGACAGACAGAGACAGAGGGGGGAAGGGACAGACAAACAAACAGACAGACAGATAGACACAGACACTGAGAAAGAGACAGAGACAGAGGGGGGAAGGGACAGACAAACAAACAGACAGACAGATAGACACAGACACTGAGAAAGAGACAGAGACAGACAGACAGACAGACAGATTCAGCGAGAGATACACAGAGAGAGGCACGCAGAAAGACGAAGAAAAAAGAGAAGAGGGACAGACAGACAGACAAACAGACAGACATAGACAAAGAGAGAGGGAGACACACACACACACATAACATACAACGTATACAACACACAACACACACACAACACACACACACGCACAACATACACACACACACACACACCACACAACATACACACACACACACACACACACACACACACACACACACACACACACACACACACACACAGCAGGTGGATAAAAAACTCGAACAGTCTTAGGTTCAATTCCACCTCAACACACACACACTCTCTCTCACTCTGTCTCTCCCCCCCCCCCCCCCCCCCCTCTCTCTCTCCTCTCTCTCTTTCTCTCTCTTTTATATATATTATATATATATATATATATATATATATATATATATATATATATATATATATATATATATATATATATATATATATATATATATATCCCTAAGGGCGGGGGCTGGATGTAAAAAAGCACATGGGTGTTTATTGATTATCCTCGAAATAAAAGAATTTATCATTGTCATTGTCACAAATACGCACATACACACAACACACGCACACACACACACACACACACACACACACACACACACACACACACACACAGCACACACACACAGCACACACACACACACACACCAACACACACACACCACACACACACACACACACACACACACACACACACACACACACACACACACACACGATTAACAGAATACAGTGAAAACGGAGCAAACAGGCAAGAACAGAACATTTGCCCAGCAAAGCGTAACTCGTCAGAGCTGTGTGCTGACGCCGCTCAAGTGATCGCTTATGTACACACACACACACACCCATATATATAACTCTAACTTCTTCCCTAACTTCCTGGGAAGTCATTGCAGGCACTGTGCTGTACTGCGCCGAAGTTTTTTCAGCCTGTGTGTCTTCAGCCAAGTTGAATTTGGCAGTCTAACTTGCGACATCGCTGGCTTCAAACTCTGGTCGGAAAAAAGCCACTCTGATAGGGAAACAAATACAGTTGCAGACAACAACAAAACAGGGTGGCGCTGCTCTTGTCGCGACGCGCTCTCCCTGGGGAGAGCAGCCCGAATTTCACGCAGAGAAATCTCGTGACTTAAAGTTGTAAAATGAAATGAAAATGGAAATGAAAATACCTTCGTAATAATGTTCCTGGGTTTGTTGTTGTTGTTTTTTTATAATGTTCCTGGGTTTGTTGGGGTTTTTTTTTTTGTTTCTGGGTTTGTTTTGTTTTTAGTTTCTCATAATGGAGTGGTCGGTATACCTTCCTTTCGTTCCGCAACTGGATACAGCACAGCATCCAGAATAAGGTCTATTTGTATATTATGCACACACACACACACACACACACACACACACACACACACACACACAACGGAGAAAGAAAAACAGTATCAAGTGCCTATGACAAAGAAAAAGCCCCGGATGTAAACACACCCGCGATGTCTGCAAGTCAATCGAAAAGAATACACTAACTCATTCACCTGACTTTTAAAATAATATATTCTTTTTTTATCGAGAATAATGGCATAAGCGCTTGTGTGCTTTTTTACATCCAGTCCCCGTGTGTATGCGGTGCTGTCAATTCTGTAATCCATTCCCACCGGCACACAATATCCTTCTCTTACGAAAAACCGAACAGGATTTAACGTGTGCGCAAGATGTTCTGCGTGCGTTCGCACACGGGACCTCGGTTTATAGTCTCATCCGAAGGACTTTTGGGGAGAGTGGAGTCTGCACTGATGTTAACTCCAGGGGAAAACATCCCCTTGAACGGGAATCAAACCCGGGTCGTCAGATTGCCAGCGCAACGTTCGATCTAACCACTAGGCTATCCCGTCCCCTGTATAGGTTCTCTACTCCCAGTTCAGAAAGAGAATTTGAACGCACAGTTCCACAGATACACACAGTTGTTGCACAGACCTTTGGAGCGCGGACTCACCAGCTTACATCGTAGTTTTGCTTCTTTTTAGGAGAGCACACAACTCTTCTGCATCACTTGTCCGCCATTTTGATTTCACACTCCACTCCACCCCACCCCACACCCCCCAACACCACACCAAACTACACTCCATTCCACTCCACACCACACCACACTCCACTTCACTCCACTCCACACCACACCGCACAACACCGCACCACACCACACCACACTCCATTCCACACCACACCACACCACAATCCACTCCACACCCCACCACAC
>CM054151.1:3501224-3503724 GCA_028751875.1 Rapana venosa
GACAATGACAAATTCTTTTATTTCGAGAGAGAGAGAGAGAGAGAGAGAGAGAGAGAGAGAGAGAGAGAGAGAGAGAGAGAAGGAAAGAAAAGATGAGGAACAAATAACAAAGAATGAAAAACAAAAAACAAAAAAAACGCCCCCTCTACCCCAGCAAAATATAGAAGAAAAAAGAAAAATAGAAAACATTATAGCAAGAAACACAAATATTAGAAAAAGAAGGGGGGAAAAACAAAGAAAATATCTTAACGCAAGGAAGGCAGAAAGTATACAAAAGAAAAGAAAGAAAAGAAGAGAAAGGAAGGAAGGAGAGAAACAAAGTAAACAAAATATGTAACAGGGAAAAATAGAGAGAAAAAAACGAAAAACAGAAAGAAGAAAAAAAACAAAGAAGTAAAACAAAAAAGAAGATATAAAAAATAGAAAAGACTGGAAGAAATCAGCAAAAAATGACAGAAATCAGAAAAAACTATTTTTAAATTTAAAAAATCGGAAAGACAGACAGAAAAGACAGAGAGACACAGACAGAAAGACAGACAAACATACATACACACACACTCACACACACTAACACACACACAGACTCACTCACACACACAGACTCACACACACACACATATACACACATTCAAACACATACACACACTCACACACAGACTCACAGACTTACACACAGAAACACTCACTTACTCACACACACACACACACACAAGTTTGAAGTTTGTTTTTTTTCTTAAATAGATGGCTTGATAAAAATACAAAAGATTTAAAAAGCAAATGCATTGCTTATTCAATGTACCATCTGAAAATAACAATTTGACTTGACTTGACTTGACTTCACACACACACACACTACACACACTTATTGTAGTTGTAGTTCTCTTCGAATTTCATTTTTAAAAAATGTTCTTGATCTGTTTATGTTAAGAATACTATTTGTGTATTTCCCTTGTCATTACTCTTTATTACACACACACACACACACACACACACACCACACACACACACACACACACACACACACACACACACACACACACACACACACACACACACACACTTATACACACGCATGCACCACCACACAGTGTAGATCGATCGATTTATCTATCTATCTATCTATCTATCTCTTTCATTCGATCTCCTATTTTAGGGCCCTCTGGTATCACTTAAAGTGGAAAGACGTTAAAATTGAAGACTTACTTACTTACACACACTATCCCGGGGACGGGATAGTTTGGTGGTTAGCGTGATGCGCTCGTGATCTGCTGACCCGGGTTCGATTCCCGTTCAAGAGGATTTTTCATCTGGAGTTAACATCAGTGCAGACTCCACTTTCCCCAAAAGTCCTTCGGATGAGACTATAAACCGAGGTCCCGTGTGTGAACGCACGCAGAACATCTTGCGCACACGTTAAAACCCGTTCCGCTTTTCGGAAAAGTAGGCCATTGTGTGCCGGTGGGAGCGGCTCATAAAATGTACAAAACTGTATAAACATGGGGACTGGATATATTTTTTTAAAAAGCACATGAGTGCTTATTCCATTATCCTCAATATTAAAAGAATAAAATAAATAAAAATAAAAAGTAAATAACACACACACACACACTCACTCACCCCCCCCCCCCCACACACACACACACTCCCCCCTTCCACACACACACACACACACACACACACACACACCCCCCCCCCCCCTCCACCCCCCCCCCCCCCCCCCCCCCCCCCCCAACACCCCCCACACACACATGCCCACACACAGCCAGACCTGAACTAAACCCCGATCCCGTCTTGTCTTCTCTTTCAGCTGTCACGGCTGAACATGACTCAAGTGGGCCCGGGTTATGAGGGGGGATTTTCCTATGGGGATCCGAACAGCCAACCCCCCGTGTACGCAAATCCCATGGGGCCAAGTGTGGCCCAACCCATGCCCCCCAATCCCGTGGATGCCTCCAATTTTGCAAGTGAGTATTTGAGATTGGCTTTTGGTGGTTTGGTTTGGTTTCGTTTCGTTTTCTTTTTAGTCGAGAACTATTTTTCTTTGTATTCATACACACACGTGTGCGCATTCGCGTGTGTGCGCACGCACGCACTCATGCACGCACAAGCACGCTCGCGCGCATGCACAGAGAGAGAGGACATGCCCTTTATATGATGATGATGATGATGATGATGATGATGATGATGATGATGATGATGATGATGATGATGATTACGACGACGACGATGACGATGACGATGATGATGATGATGATGATGATGACGATGACATCTGTGTGGGGATGTTGTTCACCATTCACAATAGTTTCTTTGTTGTTATTGAGTGCTATGGCTTGGGGGGGTGGGGGTGTTGTTGGGGGTGTTTTTATTGGGGGGGGGTGGGGGTGCGGAGGTTGGGGAGGAGGGGGGGGGGGCTTGGAGGGAAGAAACAGCGCAACTTGTCCGCATAATCAAATGTGAACGTACCATGGACTGGGGCTGAACAATGAAAAAAAACCCT
>CM054151.1:3508724-3516224 GCA_028751875.1 Rapana venosa
CTTCTGTTTTCCTATCACTCTTGCAGTCATACCGCACCTACTAAGGCATCTGCAGAAATAAAAACCACTTTTTTTGGTGAAAGACTAGCCTCTGACTCAAAACTCGTGTGATTTTGAACAAATTTTGTAGGTTTGAATTTTTTTTCAGCAAACACCTGTACCCTCTCAGTCCTTTTGTCGTCTGCTAGCTTCGTCACCACAATATGCATGCGTGGGGTCAACACTGTAGGAATACAGGCAATCCTCATTTGATGATAATTTCTAACTTTTTCGTGACTACCTAGTATTGATCTATGTCCTCAACCCCCAAAACAAGCACACAGTGCATTTTTTCATGTATTAAAAAAAAAATCTGTGAAAATCACCAGAGAATGTTCCGACTAGCGCTCTATAGAAGATACTACATGACCCACAAGCTAATACAGGAGTGTAACCTGTACGCTGGGCGACAAACCTCTTCATCCTTCTTGTGGCATTTCTTCCTCTGGCTTCTTTTGTTGTACACAAGAGTGTTCTTGACAAGATGTGATATCTGTTATTACTTGTGCACTATGATTCCTTGCTCAAACACTTAATTTTGTTAAGAAAAGTTAACATGTAAATGTATTATGTAAATGTAATTTCAAGCATCTCCTTTTTTTGTATATAAGATTAAAGAAATTTTAGCAGAGAATGGATTCCACTGCTCATGGGAGAGACAATTTTGCTCAAATGTCAGTTCTACATATTATTATTATTATTATTATTATTATTATCATTATTATTATTATGGTTGCTGTTCTTGTCATTATTATTATTATCTGATATCTCCTTTGAGAAATATTTTGGTGTAAACCTTGATAATAACAACGGTACACGTTTTTCTTTATGATTTCAGAACTGATTTTTGTATATGAAAATATGTCATGTGTCTTCTAGAGGTATAATTATGTTTACGCCTGTATCAGTTTCGTTTCAGTTATTGCAAACCTCCTACTGTCTTTAGACGTTGCCACAATATTTCACGCGAAGTGAAAATGTGATGTTTAAAAGACGATTTCTGTTCTAGAAGATGAATTCTGTTTCATTATGGAATGTCACCGCTTTAAAAGCTGAATAGAACATTTCTGGGTGTGTGTATTTTTATATTATTTATATATATTATATATATATATTATTATATATATTGATAGTATATGTGTGCCTTGTAAACATTTTTCAGAACAGGGGATAAACCATGATTTTAATTTTTGGGAGAAATACTCTGCCTGCGGATTTTTTTGTCGAATTTTTCCCTTTTTTTAAGCTTTTATGGGTCTTTAAAAGGGGCCCTTTTTCGGGAAAAGTCCCCTCTTTTTGGGAAAGTCAAATATTGTGTATATTGATAAACTGTATAACTGGGAACAAATCTGAAAAATTTAATAAGACTGCCGTATTATTTTTCAACAGTTTGTTTCTCAACCATGATTTCTAAAAAAAAGTTAAAAATTTTTAGGATGGTCTTCTTTCTGTAGCTAAGTCGACCCTTTTCCTTGAAAATGAGGTCAAAATCTGGATTTTTGTCTGAAGAGGGGAAGGAAACTCAGTGGTCACGCACTCGCTTTTCCCCCCCGCTAAGGTTAAAAGCATTGCGTGGTTACCACTTTTATGGGTGACCGTTTGCAAAGTTTAAATTCACCAGCTGTAAATGGTCTGGCCCCCTTTTGGGGGGGGGAAAAGGGAGGGAGAGGGATGGGCCCCCTCAATATGCTGGCCTAGAGGGAAATGATGTCTCTGACCCTCGCTCCCCCACGACCACATAGGTTATGGGGAAAAATTGAAAAATTTATTGTTTTTCGATTGTTTTTCGTTGTTGGATTTACAAAAAATTTGGGCCCGTTGCTGTTGGGTTTTTTCTTCAGTTCGGGGGTTTTTTAATCCCAACCCCACACCCTTTAAGTAAGGGCCAAAGAAAATATAAAAAAGTTTTTAATTTTTGGAAATTTGCGTGATTAATTGTTCACAGTGATTCCAAAATGTGAGGGGGGACAGAAGCCCCTCTGGATACTTCGTGTGTTTTTGTCAAGGAACGCCAACAACAAGAATGGGGGAAGTTCTCTGCTATAATTTTCATGTAGGATATATATGGCCAAGGTTTGTTGTGGGCTTAGTGCATTGTTAGCGTAGTGTGTGGTGTAACGTGTATGGGTTATTACGAAGGTATCAATTTGAGAAAACTTACGCGCTCTCGCACACAACACACACATATACAGGCACGCGTGCACACACACACACACACACACAGTTGTTTTGTCTGATATCACGTCCTGTGTAAAGACGTTAAATTAAAGAAGGAACACACACACACCACACCACATACACACACCACACACACACACACACACACACACACACACACACAGTTGTTTTGTCTGATATCACGTCCTGTGTAAAGACGTTAAATTAAAGAAGGAACACACACACACCACACCACATACACACCACACACACACACACACACACACACACACACACACACACAAACAGACACACACACCACACGCACGCACACACAAACTACACACACACACACACACACACACACACACACACACACAAACTACACACACACACACACACACACACACACACACACACAACAAACTACACACACACACACACACAAAGCGAGCGCGAATTATTGAGCAATACAAAGTACCTGTGGCAATCTATTCTGCGATCTGTGATTTGCTGAATCTACTTCTCAAATACTATATGACTTTTCAACTGAAGCTTCAGTGTGTGGCAGAATGGTTATGTGCAAGTTTTGTCAGAGAGAGAGAGAGAGAGAGAGAGAGAGAGAGAGAGAGAGAGAGAGAGAGAGAGAGAGGCAGACTGACTGACTGACAAACAGACACACAGTGCACGGACCCAGGCAATAACAAGCACACACACAGACACACACACATACACACACACACACACACACACACACACATATATATATATATATAGAGAGAGAGAGAGAGAGAGAGATATATATATATATATATATATATATATATATATATATATATATATATATATATATATATCACTCACTCACTCACTCATCCCTTGGTCGGGACAACTGTTGGGGTACCCGCACGGACGCTGCAAGTGGACCGCCAAATGGTTCTGTCCTGGGCTGTTTTCAGGAGGTTTGGTACAGTGAGGCCGGTCCACTCCTTGATGTTGGATATCCAGCTTTTGCGTGGTCGTCCCTGCCTCCTTGCTCCTTCCACCATTCCCTGCAGGACTGTCTTTGACAGGCTGTTATGCCTTGTTGTGTGGCCAAACCACTTCAGTTTCCTCCGTTTGACTGTATCTAGCAATGGTTCTTGTTTGCCAGCCATTGCCTCGATCTGCTGCCAGACGTAGTCATTGGTTTTGCGGTCTCTGTAGGTGATGTTCAGGATCCGCCTGAGGCACTTCATCTCAAAGGCTTGAATGCGACGTTCTAAATCGGCAGTAAGTGTCCATGCTTCACAGCTGTACAAGGCAATGGATGTGATGAGTGCCTTGTAGAGTCTGACCTTAGTGTGGGTTCTGATGTTGTGGTTTCTCCACACTTTAGCCAGCTTAGCCATGGAGGAGAGTGCCACAGCAAGTCTGATCTTCACCTCTTGTGTGCTCGTGCCTTCTTTGGTGATGACTGCTCCAAGGTACTTGAAAGTTTCCACCTCCTCTAGTGTCTCGCCACTCATCTTGATGCTGGTGGGAGTGGTCGGTGTGGTACTGTTCACTAGGATCTTGCTCTTTTCCGTGCTGATCTCCATACCGTGGGCATTGGCTGATGTTTCCAGTCTGGTGGTGAGATCCTGGAGTTCTTCTTCACTGCGGCCCATGAGATCAATATCGTCTGCGAATCGAATATTGCAGACTGGCCTTCCTCCTATTGTGATTGTGGTCTTGAAGCCAAGGAGGGCCTCCTGCATGATGTTCTCCAGGAACACGTTGAAAAGAACGGGGGATAGCGGGCAGCCTTGTCGAACTCCAACTGAAGTCCGGAAGAACTCCCCGATTTCTCCACCCATGAGGACTGCACTGTGGGAGCTGTCATACAGCGCCTGGATGACTTGAATCAGGTCCTCGTCGAAGCTATAGTCTCTCATGACTTGCCACAGAGCTTCTTGCCACACTCGATCGAAGGCCTTCTTGAAGTCAATGAAGTTGTTGTAGAGCTGTAGCTGATGTTGGAGATGCTTCTCTATGAGCATTCTGATGTTGAAGATCTGCTCGACAGTGCTTCGACCTGGTCTGAATCCTGCCTGTTCTTCTGATAGGATTTCTTCTGCTTGTGGTTTCAGTCTGTTCAAGGCAATGCGTAGCATAACTTTGCTTGGATGGCTTATCAGACTGATTGTTCTGTAATTTTGGCACTTCTTCAGGTCTCCCTTCTTTGGAAGTGGAACTATGATGGATTGGGTCCACTGTTCAGGCCACTCTTTGCTGGTCCAGATGCGTTGGCAGATGATTGTTAATGCCTTGATCATCGCTGGGCCTCCGTTCTTGATGAGCTCAGCCGGGATGTTGTCAATCCCTGGTGACTTGCCTCCTTTCAGGGATCTTACTGCTTCTTCTACCTCTTCTCCAGCACTGTGTGCTTTCAGGATCTGATGGTCTGGGATCTTGCTCGTGAAGTTTGTTCGGATCAGCCTTCAGCTTGTAGTTGTACAGGTCTCTGCAATATTCTGTCCATCTCTTCATGATAGTGGCGCTCTCTGTGAGGACTGACCCCTCTTTGTCTTCAATAACGGAGGTCTTTGGCTGCTGGGACTTGGTTAGTACCTTGATGGTCTGGTACGCCTCTTTGCTGTCTCCTTTCGCCATTGCCTTCTCAACCTTGGAGCATGTTCTGACATCCAGTTCCCATGGCCTCAGTCATCTTCTTCTTGATTGACCTGTTGACTGTTCTATTACTCTTCGGCCGTTTCTGGGTTTTTGTTCTTCACTGGCTTTAGCTCCCTACGTTGGTCGCACAGGTCCAGGATATCGTTGGTAACCCACGGTTGGTTCTTTTCCTCTCTTTCCCAAGGATCTCCAGCGCTGGTCTCCTGAATGGTCTTGCTGAAGGTCTCAGTGAGGTTGTTGATGTCATCTTGGAGGAAATTCAATGCTGCAAATCTGCCCCTATCTCAGCTTTAAAGATTTCAGCGACTTCGGGGTCTTCAGCTTTTCATGTTGAACCGCAGACGGGGATTTCTCTCTATATTTCTCTTTTATATATATATATATATATATATATATATATATATATATATATTATATATATATATATATATATATATATCATGCGGACAGTCGCGCGCGCGTGTGCACAACATACACGCACGCACGCCCACACACACATACACACACACACACACACACACACACACACAGACTATCTCGCGCACATGTTAAATCCTGTTTCGCTTTTCGTAAGAGTAGGCCATTGTGTGCTGGTGGGAACCGATGGCAGAATTGACAAAACCGCATACACACGGAGACTGGTTGTAAAAAAAAAAGCACATAAGTGCTTATTCCATTATCCTCGATATAAAAGAATAAAATTAAATAAATAAATAAAACACACACATACACACACAAACACACACACACTGCAGCTCTGCACTTGAGTGCGTTTTACCCATGTGCACGCACATGCATATACACCCACGTCCGCACACAAAATGACAACCCACATGCATTCATTGAAATCACAACACACTTCATCCAAGATTTCGAGGGACTGCTGCTTTAATTGATGAAACTAATGTTTGTTAACATTGAATATTCTTTATCATATATCAAGGCGTTATGTTTTGGTGTGTGTGTGTGTGTGTGTGTGTGTGTGTGTGTGTGTGTGTGATGTGTGTGAGTGTGTGTGTGTGGTGTGTGTGTGTGTGTGTGTGTTTTGTGTGGTGTGGTGTGTTGCGAGTGTTTGTTGTTGTGTTTTTTTTACTTTGTTTTTCTTCTTTTTTGTTTTGGTTTGGGGGATTTTTTCCTTGGGAGACAGGGAGGAATTAATTTGCATGCTTAATTAACTGATGAATATTAATATCACCAATAACAGTTACCCTTTTTTATCATTATTTCCTTTCTGTATTTAAATTGTTCCATAGCAGGACCTATTCTTAATCCCCATTTTCTTTCCAACAATGTCTTTCTCTAGCAAAGAACTGCCAATGTATTGGTAGTGGCAGTGGTAGTGGTATATTGGTAGTGGTATATTGGTATTGGTAGTGGTTTATTTTTATTTATTTTATTTTTTATTTTATACCACTTTAAGTCACGAGATTTCTCTGCGTGAAATTCGGGCTGCTCTCCCCGGGGAGAGCGCGTCGCCACAAGAGCAGCGCCACCTTTTTTTTCTTTTTTTTTCTTTTGGTCAGCAACTGTATTTGTTTCCCTATCAGAGTGGCTTTTTTCTAAGAATTTTGCCAGGGACAACTCTCTTGTTGCCGTGGGTTCTTTTACGTGCGTTGGTGGTGGTAGTGGTTTTGGCAATGGTAGTGGTTTTGGTAGCGGCAGTGATAGTGGTAGTGGAAGGTGATATTGATAGTGGTAGTGGTTGAGGTTTTGGCAGTGGTATTGGTAGTGGTAATTGTAGCTGTATTGATTTTGGTAGTGGAAGTGGTTTTGTGTGGTAGCCATATTGGTAGTGGTTTTGGTAGTGGTAGCCATATGGTAGTGGTGGTGGTTTTGGTAGTTGTAGTGGTAGTTGTAGTGGTAGTGGTTTTGGTAGTTGTAGTGGTTGTGGTAGTTGTAGTGGTTGTGGTATTGGTAGTGGTTGTGGTAGGAGTTTTGGTAGTGGTAGTGGTGGTATTGGGATTTTTTTTTAATAACTTATTTATGTATTTATTCACACCGCTTTAAGTCACGGCAGATTTCCCTGCATGAAATTCCGACTTCTCTCCCTGGTGAGAGTGCGTCGCCACAAGAGCAGCGCCACCCTTTTTTTCCTTTTCTTCTATATTTGTTTTCCCTATCAGAGTGGCTTTTTTTCCTACAGAATTTTTTTTACCAGGGACAACTCTCTTGTTGCCGTGGGTTCTTTTACGAGATCTAAATAAGATTGGTAGTCGTGGTATTGTTAGTAGTACTGGTAGTGGTATTAATAGTGGTAGTGGTCTATTGGTAGGGGTAGTGGCAGGGGTAGAGGTCTATTGGTAGGGGTAGTGGTAGGGGTAGTGGTCTATTGGTAGGGGTAGTGGCAGGGGTAGTGGTCTATTGGTAGCAGTAGTGTTCTAGTGGCAGGGGTAGTGGTCTATTGGTAGGAGTAGTGTTCTAGTGGTAGGGGTAGTGGTCTAGTGGCAGGGGTAGTGGTAGGGGTAGTGGTCTAGTGGCAGGGGTAGTGGTAGGGGTAGTGGTTAGTGGTAGGGTAGTGGATCTAGTGGTAGGGGTAGTGGTCTAGTGGCAGGGGTAGTGGTAGGGGTAGTGGTCTAGTGGCAGGGGTAGTGGTCTAGTGGCAGGGGTAGTGGCAGGGGTCTCGTGGCCTCTGTGGACCCTATTCAGAGG
>CM054151.1:3518724-3526224 GCA_028751875.1 Rapana venosa
AAATCTGCCCAAAAAAAAATCAATTAATTAAAAAAAAAAAATTTTCCCCCCCCCTTTTTCAAAAAAAATTTTTTTTTAAAAACCCAAAAACCCCCCCGGTTTTTTTTTTCCCCAAAAAAAAAAACCCTTTTTTTTAAAAATTTTTTTTTAAAGGGGGAAAGGGGCCCCCCCCCCCAAAAAAAAAAAAAATTTTTTCTTTAATGATTTTTTTTAAAAGGGTTTTTTTTTTTTTAAAAAAAAAAGGGGTTTTTTTTTTTTTTCCCCCTTTTTTTTAAAAAAAAAAATTTTTTTTTTTTCCCCCAAAGGGCCCCCCCCGGGGGGGGGGGGGCCCCCCCCGGGGAAAACCCCCCCTTCCCCCTTTTTTTTTTTTGGGGGGGCCCCCCCCTTGTTTTTTTAAAAAAAATTTTTGGGGTTTTAAAAAAAATTTTTAAAAAAACCAAAAATTTTTTTAAACCCGGGGGGGGGGGGCCCCCCCCCCCCAAAAAACCCCCCCCCCCCCTTTCCCCCCCCCCCCCCCCCCCCCCCCGCCGGGTTTTTTTTTTTTTTTTCCCCAATTTTTCCCCCTTTTTTTTCCCCCCCCGGGGGCCCCCCAACCCCAAAAAAATTTTTTTAAAAAAACCCTTTTTCCCCCTTTTAAAAAAAAACCTTTAAAAATTTTTTTTTTTTTTTAAAACCCCCTTTTTTTTTTTTTTTTAAAAAGGGAAAAAAAAGGGGGGAAAAAAAAGGGGGGGTTTTTTTTTTTTGCCAAAAATTTTTTTAAAAATTTTTTTTTTTTTTTTTTTTTTTGGTTTTGGGGGGGGGTTAAACCCCCCCCCCCGTTTTGGAAGGTTTGGGGGTTTTTTTTTTGGGGGGTTTTCCCGGGGGGGCCCCGGGGGGGGGGGACGGGGGGCCCCCAAAAGGGGGGGGGGGCCCCACCCTTTGGGGGGGTTGGGGGGGAGGGATGGGGAAGGGGGAAAAGGGGGAAACCCCGGGGGGGGGTTTTAAATTTAAAAATTTAAAAAAAGGGGGTTTTTTTTTTTTAAAAAATTTTTTTTTAAATTTTAAATAAAAATTTTTTAAAATTTTAAAAATTTTTTTTTTTTAAAAAAAAAATAAAAAAATTTTTTAAATTTTTTTTAAAAAAAAATTTTTTTTTTTTTTTTTTAAAATTTTTTTTCCCCCCCAAAGGGGGGGGGAAATTTTGGGGGTTTTTAAAAAAAAAAGGGGGGGTTTTCCGGGTTTTTGGGGGGGCCCCCCCCAAAAAAAATTTTTCCCCCCTTTGTCTATTTCGGGTCCATCGACCTGGAATGAGCCCCCTCTCTCTCTTCGCCAGAAACCTAGTTATGACACTTTTAAATCCAGCCTCAAGACATTTATTTCAAACCTAAGATTTCCCCCCTCCTGTTTCATACCAGAACGATCCCACCTTCACTAACCCATGTCCTATCACTCTGCTAAAGTATACGACCTGTGTGAGCGTGTGTGTATGATTTTGAAAAAAACATTTAACAATTGCAATTTTATTTCATAGATTTTTGTCTTCAGCGCACCATGTTTGTAAATATCTGTTTGTTTAAACTATTGATTATCTATCATTGATTGCATGACTGTGTAAGATTAGGTTGAATGCATGCGCTTTGATTTGTCTTTGCAAGATATAGCGCTATATAAGCTCCATTTATCATCAGTATTATTACTCAGACGGTCGGTTTTTCCCAACCGTACGGTTGGGGAGGTACGTGTGTCAGCAGGCCCGCCTTACCAGCTGCTGGAGGTTGTCGGGGACCTCGGTGGAGGTGTTGGGCGTGGTGTAGCTCCAGGGATGCAGCAGCAGCTGGGAGAAGGCGTGCACAGACAGGAAGGAGACGATGCGGGCTTTGAACTGCAGGAACAAGTCCCGCACGTTCTGGGTCTCTGGCTCCGAAAAGGGACTGAGGCCATGGTGGATGTCGCTGGTGCAGTTGGGAGATACGCCAACGGCTAGGAGATAGAAATTTTAGTTGTATATATATATAAATATATAAATGTAAATATATATATATATATATATATATATATATATATATATATATATTATATATAATATATATATATATATATATATATATATATATATATATATAGATACATACATACATATGGTGGATCGGTGGTCTAGAGGTAACGCGCCTGTCTAGAAAGCGAAAAGTCCGGGTCTGAAGTGTGCGGCGGTTCGTACCCCGTTTGGACCGGAAATTTTTCCCCCATCCATTAGACCATGAGTGGTGGTCTGGGCGCTAGTCTTTCGGATGAGACGATAAACCGAGGTCCCGTGTGTTACATGTAATTATTTAGCGCACGTAAAAAAACCCCACGGCAACAAGAGAGTTGTCCCTGGCAAATTTCTTAGAAAAAAGCCACTCTGATAGGGATACAAATACAGCTGCAGGGGAAAAAAAAAAAAAAAAAAAAAAGGGTGAAAGGGTGGCGCAGCGCTAAGTGGCGACGCGTTCTCCCGCTCTCCCCGGGGAGAGCAGCCCGAATTTCACGGAGAGAAATCTGCCGTGACTTAAAGTGGTATGAAATAAAAACTGAGCGCTTTGATTTGTTGCTTTATTAGATTCAGCGCTATATAAATTCCATACATTATTATTATTATTATTATTATTATTATTATTATTATTATTATTATTATTATTATATGCATACACACACACACACACAAACACACACACATCCTTCGGATGAAGACTATAAACCGAGGCCCCGTGTGCGAACGCACGCACAACATCTTAATAATAATAATAATAATAATAATAATAATAATAATAATAATAATAATAATAATAAATGGAATTTATAGAGCGCTATATCGTGCAATTACAAATCCGAGCGCTTCAATTCAATCTTGCGCACACGTTAAATCCTGTTCCGCTTTTCGTAAGAGTAGGCCATTGTGTGCCGGTGTGAACCGATGACAAAATTTACAAAACCGCATACACACGGGCACTGGATGTAAAAACAGCACATGAGTGCTTATTCCATTACCCTCGATATAAGAGAATAAAATTAACTAAAAATAAAATAAAAATAAACACACACTCACACACACAGAGGACAATGACAAATTCTTTTATTTCGAGGATAATGAATAAGCACCCATGTGCTTTTTTACATTCCAGTCCCGCCCTTAGGGATATAGATAATCATATATATATATATATATATATATATATATATATATATATATATATATGTGCAAGTTCCACCACTGACTGACTGACCCACGGCGCATTCTCCATTATTTCCCGATACAGACGGATGCCAACAACAACTATATATATATATATATATATATATATATATATATATATATATATATATATATATATATATATATATATCTGGTATCTAACGTTGTTGTTGTTGGGGTGTTCCCCCGAGTTTTGTTGTTGTTGTTGTTTATTTATTTTATTTCATTGTTGTTTCAAGGATAATGGAATAAGCACTCGTAAGCTTTTTCACATCCAGTCCCCGTGTGTATGCAGTTTTGTACATTTTGTCTTCCTTTTTTTGTTTATCCTTTTATTTTTTAGTTGGAGGACAATGGAAGAAGCACTTGCGTGCTTTATTTTATATCCAGTCATCGTGTGTATGCAGTTTTGTACATTTTGTCATCCGTTCCCACCGGCACGCAATGACCTACTCTTCCGAAAAGCGGAACGGGTTTTAACGTGCGCGCAAGATGTTCTGCGTGGGTTCGCGCACGGGACCTTAGTTTAGTCTCATCCTAAGGACTTTTGGGGAGAGTGGAGTCTGCACTGATGTTAACTCCAGAGGAAAAATCCTCTTGAACGAGATTGGAACCCGGGTCAGCAGATCACGAATACATCACTCTAACCACCAGGCTATCCCGCCCCCTCTTTCATTATTGCTTTGTTTTGTTAGAGCTCTGAGGTCCACCAATGGTGCGTGTCTTGCGTATGCCATCTTTTTTTGGGGCCACCATTAAGGTATCTGCATTCCGACTTCAGGGACGGGATAACTCAGTAGTAAGAGCACTCGCTTTCCTCCGCTGGTGAAGTAGAACAACACACACACACACTTACACTTGCACACACTTGCATACACACACACACACTTACACTTGCACACACTTGCATACACACACACACACTTACACTTGCACACACATACTTACACTTGCACACACACACACATACACACACACACACACACACACACACACACTTACACTTGCACACACACACATACACACACACACTTGCATACACACACACACACACACACACACACACACACACACGGGATAGCCTGGTGGTTAGAGGGTGTGTGTGTGTGTGTGTGTGTGTGTGTGTGTGTGTGTGTGTGTGTGTGTGTGTGTGTGTGTTGTGTGTGTGTGTGTGTGTGTGTGCGTGCGTGCGTGAGTGTGTGTGAGTGTGTGTGAGTGTGTGTGTCTATACACTTACAGTATGTAAAAGTAAATACTTTAAAACTGTGTGAATGTAAGTGCATATATTTCAACATGATGTGAATGTAAACGTACTTACTTACACACTGTGTGAATAGACATACTTCCACATAAAATTATGTGAATGAACATACTTCCACCTATGATTATGTGAATAGGCATACTTCCACATAAAATTATGTGAATGAACATACTTCCACCTATGATTATGTGAATGAACATACTTCCACTCTGTGCAAATGTCAGTGTAAATACGTCCACTCTGTGCGAATGTCAGTGTAAAAGCTTCCACAGTGTGTGAATGGAAGTGTAAGTACTTCCACACTATGTAAATACACATACTTCCACACTGTGTGAATACAAGTGTAAACACTTCCACACCATGTAAATGTAAAAACTTCCACACTATGTGAATGCAAGTGTACATACCTCCACACAATGTGAATGAACATACTTCCACATCATTATGTGAATGGACATACTTCCACATATTATGTGAATGGACATACTTCCACATATTATGTGAATGGACATACTTCCACATATTATGTGAATGGACATACTTCCACATATTATGTGAATGGACATACTTTCACATATTATGTGAATGGACATACTTCCACATCGTTATGTGAATGGACATGCTTCCACATATTATGTGAATGGACATACTTCCACATCATTATGTGAATGGACATACTTCCACATCGTTATGTGAATGGACATATTTCCACATCGTTATGTGAAGGGACATACTTTCACATATGTGAATGGACATACTTTCACATATGTGAAGGGACATACTTCCACATCGTTATGTGAAGGGACATACTTTCACATATGTGAAGGGAGGAACATACTTCCACACCATTATGTGAATGGACATACTTCCACACCATTATGTGAATGGACATACTTCCACATCGTTATGTGAAGGGACATACTTCCACACCATTATGTGAAGGGAGGGACATACTTCCACACCATTATGTGAATGGACATACTTCCACATATGTGAAGGGAGGAAGATACTTCCACATCGTTATGTGAATGGACATACTTCCACATATGTGAAGGGAGGAACATACTTCCACACCATTATGTGAAGGGAGGAACATACTTCCACATATGTGAAGGGAGGAACATACTTCCAAACTTGATGTCGTAGTTTCTGTTCACATCCACGCCCAGACAATGCCTCTGAGACGAGTAAAATCGAAGATTCTTGCGCCAGAATCGATTCTGAAATTCAGACCATTTAGAGCCTTAGTTACCCTAACAAAGAGTAACATTGTTGTGTTTAGAAAGGGTGGCCATCTTGCAATGACAGAAAGATGGACGTATGGTGGAACTGTGATTTCTGTGGTGAATGTATGTAAATATTTAGGTATATATTGTTCTACTCGTTTAAGCTTTATGTTTGCGTGTAAAGACCTGGCAAGTAGAGCAAAAAGTGCATTATGTATAATGAAGAAGTTAACTTTGTTAAATAACGAATCTCTTTCTCTGTTTCTAAAATTATTTGATGCCCAAATTCAACCTGTATTGCAGTATGGAGCTGGGGTATAGGGTCTGTATCCTGCTGCCGTGCACTGTGAGAAAACCCATTTATTTGCGTTGAAAAAGTTTCTGGGAGTGTCACTCAAGACACCAAATGATCTTGTGTACAGGGAAACAGCAAGGTACCCCATGTCACTGCTTTCTGTTGTTAGATGCATACAATATTGGATAAAGATCGCTAAATGAATGCAGAAAGATTGCCCTTTAAAGCATATAAAATGTTGCTAGATTTTGATAATAGAAGCAAAATCAATTGGGCTTCAAATGTAAGAATAAAATTATATGAATTGGGTTTTGGGTACGTGTAGTTAAACCACGGAGTTGGAGATGTGCGTGGTTTTATTCAACAGTTTCGTGAAAGGTTGATTAATTGTTGCTGGCAAAATTGTGAGAGTCATGTACAGAATAGTGATAGATTTTACCACTATAGAATGTTTAGTCAAGTAAATTGTGTACCAACTTATATGTCCATGCATATTGATAGACATTTGAAGCGTATAATGACACGATTTAGATTTGGCATCTCGGATATCAATGTACATTATTATCGCTATAGAAATGCACTTGCTACAAATCCTCAATGCCCAATTTGTAAATGTTCAGTAGACGATGAAATCCACTTTGTGCATTCCTGTCCAGGGTTAAGAGATATACGAGAGCAATTTATACCACAAAAGTACTGTAGAGATCCCTGTTTATTCAGGTTGGTTTTATTAGCTTCCACGAATGAGTGTATTGTAAAACAACTGGCAGTATGTATGTATAAAGCATTTAAAAGGAGAAGTATCTATGCAACATAACAACACCACACGTACATCATAATGTTTGCTTGTATTATTTGTATTCCCCCTTCTAAGGGGCCTTGGCCGTTATGAATAAACATTTCGTTTCATCTCTCGATAGATAGATAGATAGATAGATAGATAGATATAGATAGATAGATAGATAGATAGATAGATAGATAGATAGATAGATAGATAGATAGATAGATAGATAGATAGATAGATATAGATAGATTGACCGCTTATTTCTAACCAAAAATAATGTTGAATTTTATCACACCACACCACACTGCACCACACTACACCACATCACACCACACTACACCACATCACAACACACTACTTCACATCACCCCACACTACACTTTGCTACATTACATTACATTACACTACACTACACAACACCACACCACACTACACTACACTACAGCACACCACACCACACCACACCACAATACACCAGACTATACCACACCACACCACACTACACCACACCACACTACAACCACACCACACCACAACACACCACACTACACCACACTACACTACACCACATCACACACACCACACACACAACCACACTACACTACTACACCACTCACACCACACTCACACCACACAAATCACATACACAAATAATAAACACTCACCACACCACACTACCACCACTCACACATACACTACACCACACCACACCAACACCAACCA
>CM054151.1:3532735-3547735 GCA_028751875.1 Rapana venosa
CTCTCTTTTTCACTCTCTCTCCTCTCTCTCCCTCTCTCAATCTCCTCTCATTTTCACTCTCTCTCCTCCATCTCTCTCTCTCTCTCTCTCTCTCAGTGTATGAGTGTAAATGTTTTACTTGTATCTGGCTGTTGTGTTATTGCAAACTGACTTCTACAAATAATCTCCACTATCCTACGTCTTTATCATGACTCTAGGACGATCTTAACATGAACAATGTTAAATCACAGTGAGTGCTAATGGTGATAATGTTGATGAACTGAAAATTGTATGCAATATCATAATTATGGATTCAAAATGTACTGTGGTGCCTCCCCCTCCTCTCTCTCTCTCTCCCCCTCTCTCTCTCATCTCCTCCTCTTCCTCTCTCTCTCTAACCTCTCTCTCTCCCTTCCCCACTCTCTCTCTCCTCTCTCCCCTTCCTTTTATTGTTTGCTTATAGATTTAATTGTCGTGCCCCACAGTTTGCATCCTGTTAAATGCTTTATTAAGATTTAATATTTCAATTTTATTGCGTAAGTTGACTGTATTTGAGATTTAGTGAATGTTCTATTTTGATATCTTGTTTTGAGTGTATCAATTATGTATAGCTTAATTTCAATGTGCAGATGTCCTTTTCTATGACTATGTATGATATTAATAAAGGTTTGATTTTGGCATTAAATCAAAGCGTGCGTGGGTGCGTGCGTGCCGCGTGTGTGTTTGTGAGTGTGTTGGTGTGTGTGTTGTGGTGTGGTGTGTGGGTGTGTGGTGTATGTATGAAAGGGTGTACGTGTATGTGTACATGTGAAATGGGGTCTAAACTGCTTTTGCATAATCTCCTAAGTCTGCTTATATAAAATTTGTTTTTGTGAAGTTTACTATTGCTGTTGCTTACCTATAAAAAAGTATAATGAATTTGTTGACGATTCTTTCCGTTAGCCAAATGATACTATTAGTTTTACATGGTTTGTTCTCCTTTATATTATGGAGGGTTTTGTTTGTTTGTTTGGGTTGTTGTTGTTTTTTTTTTTTGGGGGGGGGGGGGAGGGATTAAATCAGTTGTCCCTCTCCTCTTGTTGGCTGTTGTTGCTTTTATTTGCTCTTGGTTTCTTTGCTATTTTTTGCTGTTGTTGTTTCTGTGTTTTTTGGCCTTTCTTTCTTTCATCATTTGTTGTTGCTCTCTCTCTCTCTCCCCCTCTCCTCTCTCTCTCTCTCTCTCCCTCTTCTCTCTCCTCTCTCTCTTCCCCCTCTCTCTCCTCCTCTTCTCTCTCTCTCCTCTCTTTCCGTTATTTTTGTGGTTGTTTGTGTGTGGATATTTTCTTCCCGTTTACTGTGTGAGTGTAATTGGTAATGGCTTTATTCTATTTTATTATCATATATATCCCTAAGGGCGGGGAAAGGATGTAAAAAAGCACATGGGTCTTATTCATTACCTTTGAAATAAAAGAATTTGTCATTGTCGTTTCTCTCTCTCCCCTCTCTTCTCTCTTTTCCCCGTCTCTCTCTTCCTCTCTCTCTCTCTCTCTTTCTTTCTTTCTCTTCTTTTCTTTCCCTCTTTTTTTTTTTAATTTTATCTTTCTTTCTTTTCTTTTTTTTTTTCTTTCTTTCTTATTCATTTTTTTTTGTTTTAACTATCGACAGCTGTTTCTTTCACACTTCTTTCTCTCCCATTCTTCTGTTCTGTCTTTGTTCCAACCTCACCCCCCACCCCCACTCATAAATATTGTCAATACAATACAAACATCGTCTTACAAGTATACATGGTATACAAACTCTCAAGGTCCACTTAGCCTCACACCTTCAATTCATTTACTTGTTTGGACTCAAACCACCTACTTGAACTGAAAACAAGATTTATGGTCGATATCATGTGTCTCGTTTTTTAACACTTTTTTTCTCTCTCTTGTTATGTTAATGAGGATGGTTATAAATGGAGGGATGTCGGTTTTTAGACACCATTATTTCCTGTTGGGCCTCCTTCAGAAGACGTGAGTACTTTGTTGCTGTTTTGCTCTCTTTTGCCTCCTGGTTTGGTTGTCTGTTTGTTGATCTGTTCAGCTGTTATAGTTTGTACATAATGTTTTTTTCTGCTAATATCGAAATAACATAACAATATTATTCTTGGAAGGCGGAATTCTGCGATATTAATAGTAGGCCAAAATGATCACATAATTTCCCAAACATTCGTCTTTGGTGAAGTTCGGAGCTGTAGGCGAGGAATGGAGGGAAAAATGACAAACACAGACTGACTATGTGAGCACTATGGAACTGTACGCTTTTGTATATTTATAAAAGGTAGGCTAAAGGTGTCCCATAACCTAGGTGGTCATAGGGGAACGAGGCATCAGAGACCTCACTTCTCTAGGGGCCAGTATATTGAGGGCGGCGTCCATCTCCTCTCCCTCGCTGCTTTACCTTCCCTGACCCTAAAGAAGGCAGGTACCCATTTACAGCTGGGTGAACTGGGGAACTGTACTAAAACCAAGGCATGCAAACGGTCGCCCATCCAAGTGGTAACCACGCTCGATGCTTGTTAATCTTGGCTGGGGGAAAGTGAGCGCTCTGACCACTGAGCTATCCCGCCCCCTTTTTTCAATCATACAAAACTGAATGATTGTTGGTTTTTTTTTTAAAGATGCCAGAGAGGTATAATTATAAACACTCATTGGAAACACTGCTTGAAGTAAGATTGCACTGTTTTATGAATGTCTATGATAGAAGTAACACCCTTTGACTCCACAAGTCGGAATGCGGCTACCTTAGTGATGTGTAAAAGCGGTGGAATACACAAAATGTCACCATAGGTAAACCTAGGAGCTCTAGCCCAGGAACGAAAAAACAATTGATTGACAGTTTGGAAGAAACGCAACAGGCCTATTAAATTACATGCAAAATTGAACATTCAGTTCTTCTCTTCACTGTGTTCCCGCACTGGGCGGAGTGTGTAGTAATAATAATAATAATAATAATAACAATGTATGGAATTTATATAGCGCCTGGTCTTCTCCTGTGCTTGTCACTCTGCAGGAGGTCTGTCTGCTGGCCTCAGCCCACAACATTCCCACTTCGGAGCAGCTCATTTTTGGGGTACAAAATGCATCCTGGGTATGTTCATGTTTCTGTAACCCACCAAACACTGTTTGGGGATCTTTAACGTGTATATTTAATCTTCTGCATGTGTATTTCATCATCATCATCATCATCATCAGACCCGTGACCTTGGCGGTCGTGGGGGAGACACGAAAGACGATGCCGTGGTAAGCCTCCTCCATCCATCTCGGTCCTCGGCTCTGCGCAGTAGTGCCGAGTCATTCATCCTGGTCCATTCCCTGATGTTGTCCATCCATGACTTGTTCTGTCTTCCCCTCTTTCTGCCACCTTCGAGTGTTCCCTGCAGTACTGTTTTTGGCAGAGTGTTGTGGCGGGTGACGTGGCCGAACCATGTCAGCTTTTTCTTCTTGACGATGGTGAGAAGGGGTTCCTGTGGACCTGCCAGCCGTGTTATTTCACTCTTGACAAATTCATTGGTCTTTCGTTCTCTCCAGGATATGCCCAGCAGTTTTCTATGGCATTTTGTTTCAAATGACTGGATTCGCTTTGCTGTTTCAGCAGTCAGTGTCCAGGTTTCACTTCCGTACAGCAGGATAATCTGAATTAGGGCTTTGTAGAGCTTTAGATTGATTGGGAAACTGATCTCTTTACTTTTCCATATGGTGGTGAGTTTTGTCATGGAAGATGTTGCCATGGCTAGTCTGACTTTGATTTCTGTCGTCGATCGCCCGTCCTTTGTGAGTGTAGCGCCAAGGTCTTTAAAAGCGTCTACCTCCTCCAGTTGCTGGCCGTTCATGTAAATTTTAGCAGTGGCATTGCTCGTGCTGTTCACAAGTACTTTTCTCCGAGCTCACCTCCATCCCATATGCTCCAGCTCTGTTCTCAAGTCTGGTCGTAAGATCTTGCAGCTCTGTGTTACTTCCGCCCATGAGGTCAATGTCATCGGCAAACCGCAAGTTGTTGAGGGGTCTGCCGCCAATGAATATGGTAGAGTGGAAGTCATGGAGGGTCTCTCTCATAAATGTTTTCCAAGAACAGATTAAACAGGACTGGAGATAACAGGCATCCTTGTCGGACCCCAACTGTGGTTTTGAAGTATCTCCGACCTGATTGTTCAGAAGGACTGCACTGCTTGCGGTGTTGTATAGTGCTTGAATGGTTTGCACTAGTCCTTCTTCAATGCCAAACATTCTGAGGACCTGCCAACAGGCCTTCGTGCCATACTCTGTCGAAAGCCTTCTTGAAGTCGATGAAGTTGTGGAACAGGTCTCTCTGATGTTGAAGATGTTTTTCCATCAGGATGTGGCAGTTAAAAATCTGTTCGATTGTGCTCCTGCCTGCCCTGAACCCAGCTTGTTCCTCTCAAGGTGTTCTTCTGCCTCCTTCTTGAGTCGATTCAAAATAACTTTGAACATGATCTTGCTGGCGTGGCTGATGAGGCTGATTGTTCTATAGTTTTGGCATTGGCGTAAATTCCCCTTCTTGGGCAGAGGTATGATGAGTGATTGTGTCCATACTGTTGGTCACTGTTTTGTCTCCCAAATCCTCTGACAGATAGCTGTAACATGTGTGATGACTGTTTCGCCACCATGCTTGAGCAGCTCTGCTGGTATGTTGTCTGCTCCTGAGGACTTTCCTTCTGGTAAACTGCGGATGGCTTCTTCCACTTCTTCCCTCAGTATAGGTAATGGCGAGGGTGCTCTTGATGTTGCTGCTTCCTCTTCTATTATGCTCTTGTCAGGTTGGATTGGGTAGTTGTATAATTCTTGACAATACTCAGACCACCTGTTCAATGCAGCTGAGCTTTCTGTGAGGAGGTTTCCGGAGCTGTCTTCAATGACTGATGATTTGGTTTGAAGTGGTTTTGTGAGTTTCTTCAGGGTGTCGTATGCCTTTTTACTGTTGCCTACTTAAATGCTTTTTTCGATCTCATCACATTGATCACTGATCCACTTCTCTCTGGCCTTTAACATTGACTTCTTCACAAGATTGTTGGCCTCCCGGTATTCTTTAGGGTTGGAAGATGTGTATTTACATGAATGAAATTAAGGCACTAGCAGATTTGGATTTTAAACTGACTCTTGAAGGTTGTAAAAATTCCCACCCTTAATTCACCAGACCCTGTTGCTGAGGGACTTCATGGACCCATGGGATTGAAGTCAAACGGTCTTAACCACTCGGCCATAGCGTCTGTCTGAAAATTCAATGATGATAGTAGTTTTCCCATGGGCTAGACTCAAGACTCAAGAATACTTTAATGTCTCAACTAGAGAAATTATGAACAAAATTAGCAACAAGCCACTCCAGCTGCCCCTTGTGAAGCGCTCCCCTTCCTAGAAACCATTAACGGTTAGGGCTAGAAACCACTAGCTACATTATTAGAAAGGCTACTCAAAGTTTGATCCCCTTCAAGGGAACTTTTCCACCTAGAGTTGAAATCAATGACAACTTCACCCCTCCCCAAAGTCCTTCAGATGAGACTATAAACTGAGGTCCTGTGTGCAAACGCATGCAAAACATCTTGCCCACACATTAAAAACCTGTTCCTTTAAACATAATTTATTTTTTTTAAAAGTGTCTCAAAAAATACAAGCATACCTTGATAGGACAACCAGTAAACTTATGATAGCCCTTTCCAAGAGTAGGCCATTTTGTGCTGGTGGGAACGGATGATGAAATTTATAAAACCGCATGCACAATGGGACTGGAGGTTTAAAAAAAAAAAGCACATGAGTGCTTATTCTTAAAATAGGGGATCGGTCGTCTAGAGGTAACGCACCTAGCTAGAAAGCAAAAGTCCAGGTCGGAAGTGTGGGGTGGTTTGATCTCTGTTTGGGCCCGAATCTTGTCCCTCATCCATTAGATCACGAGTGGTGAGTCTGGGTGCTAGTCTTTCGAATGAGATGATAAACCAAGTCCTGTGTGTTACACATAATTATTTATCCCATGTAAAAGAACCCACCCATCTAGAGAGTTGTCCCTGGCAGAATTCTGTAGAAGAAAAGCCACTCTGATAGGGAAAAAAATACAGTTGCAGACAGGAAAAGAAAAAAAAAAGGTGGCACTGTTCTTGTGGCGACGTGCTCTCCCCAGGGAGAGCAGCCCGAATTTCACACAAAATAATCTGCCGTGACTTAAAGTGGTATACATAAATAAATAAATAAATAAATGTTCCATTATCCTCAAAATAAAGGAATTTAAAAAAATGCACTGTGTGGCTTGATGGAAAAAGCAAATGCATTGCTTATTTAATGTACCATCTGGAAATAAACATTTGAATTGACTTGACACATACAAGATTCAAGATTTAGTTCGTCTTTTTTACCCATCTTGGGGCATGGAACACACACACACACACATACATACACACATACATAACACACATACATACACACACATACATACACATATACACACACATACACACATACATACACACATACATACACATATACACACATATACACACATACATACACAAACATACATACACATACATACATACACATACATACATACACATACATACACACACATACACACCACATACACACACATACACACACATACATACACACATACACACACACACAAACACACACATACACACACATACACACACATACATATACACACAAATACATACACACACATACATACACACACATACACACACATATACACACATACACACACATGCACACCAATCACACATAATAAAACACACAAAAATACCCTACATACACCACATACACACAAACATAACACACACATACATACACACAAAACACACACACAACCCAACACCACACACACAACACACACACCCTACAAAACACACAACAAACACACACACACACACACCACACAACACACACACACACACACACAAAGCATGCACACACAATACACACACACATACACAAACACACACACACAAACACACACACACACACGCACACACACACACACACACTCATACACACACACACACAACACACAAAAAACAATACAACACAACATACACACACACAAATGCACACACAAACCCTCACGCACACACACCACACTACACACCACACACAACACAACACACCTACACACACACACAACACAAACACACACACATACACTTACAACACAACCTACACTCACACACATTCCTACACTTACACACCACACCACACTTAAACACACACCTACACTTACACACACACCACACACCCCCACATCACACACACCTACACTTACACACCACACACACCTACACTCACCACACCACCTACACTTACACACACACACACCTACACTTATACACACACTTACACTTACACACAAAGACACACACACACACCCCCCCAACACTTTACAACACACACCTACAATTACACACAACACCTACACTTAAAACACACACCTACATTTACACACGACACACACCTACACTTACACACATACACACACACCTAATCACTTATACACACACTTACACTTACACACACACCTAAACACTACACACACAACCCTACACTTACACACCTACACTTACAACACACACACACCTACATTTAACACACACACCACACTTACGCACAAAAGACCCTTACACACACACCTACACTTACAACACAAAACACACCCCCACATTACACACACACACTACACTTACACACCCTACATTACACACACCTACACTTACACACATAACACACACCATACAATTCACACACACACCTACAGTTAACACACACCTACATTTACACACACACTTACACACACACCTACAGCTTACACACACACCTACACTTACTCACAATACACCTACACTTGCACACACCTACACTTACACACAAACACCTAACACTATACACACAGAGTACACACACACACACCACACACTTACACACAACACCTACCTACATTTCTGATTTTATCTACTTGAAAAAACATTGACTTAGCCTTCCTCACCAAACTTGGCCTAAACCACAAGCGCCATGAACCAAAAATAAACACGCTGACGTCCTCTTGGATAAGAAAACTATTTCTTTCCCCAGACTCTCTCGAGAGGTGGGATTGCCATCATTTCTCAAAGACACACATGGAACCGTCTCTTTGTTTCAGTCACAACCTTCAATCTCAACAACTGAATCATTTTGAAGTTTTGCGAAATCATTCAATTAAACGAAAAACAATACAATCCCACAAAATTTCATGATAATTTACGTTCCAAATGAGATATAATAAGCTTATTCGACATAAACATCAACCTACTGGCCACTCTATTAATATACTGCTGCCTTTACCGTCCACACTCCCACCGTAAAAACAACCAACCATCTTCTCTTTTTCACCAAAAATTCCAGTCACATCCTCGACCACAACAGCCACTCTCCACTAAACTGATAAATACTTGCGGTGGATCTTCAAACTCATTCGACAACCAGATCTTCTCCATGGGTCCAACGATCCTTCTCTGAGTCTCTGCTCCAACCATTCTCTCACTCTCAACTACACGAAAAAGCGAAAGCAACACAACAGAACCGGATCATAAATTTTAGACTGGCTGATTACTAATGGCTTAATTAATCTTGTCACAAGAATCCATCTGTTTCCTGTCACCAGACGAACTGCAATTCTGATCTTCCGCCATTCTTTTCCACATTCAACATCACAAACCTGTCAGACAAAGAAAAATATTACTCGCGCAATCTAAGGCCTTAGACATTCATGACCTTCTCTTCACAAGCTTCGAACGTTTTTCCACAAACTCTGACCACACTGACCTCACTGATCACAATTCTCCAGCCAACTGCTTTAATGAGCATGCACCTCCTACTGACCTCTCTCACCTGTCAGAGCCCACGTGCGCCATGAGTAATATACCCAAGACATCTTGATAGCGAAGCGCGAAACGCACCGGCAACTAGAACGGCAAGTGGCGGACGTCCAAACGAATCAACATACACTTTCCGAAAACAAAAACACACAGTCAAACTCATAATCCTATTCAGCAAAGCAACATGACTAGCTACTCTTTCCCAAGTTTTTCTCTGTGCATACAAACCATCAAAATCTCTTTTTTTTCCCTCACCACCAACCTCCCTTGAACTGCAAAAAAAACTCCTCTGCTAACAACCCACAGCCTGTCTGAACTTCCATACAAATTTTTCTGCCTTCTTTTCAGACAAAGTTCGAAAAACCTACGCTCCAACTGGATCCACTCCAATCCAGCCTGCGCTCCTGGATCCCAACACGGTTCACAGGCACACCTCTCTTTTCCTCTTCATCCCCACAGTGAAAACGAAAATCATGACAATTCTGAAGGAAATTACTAAAAAATCATCGAACCTTGATCCAATACCTGAAATGCTTCTGTTTTCTCACACATGCCTTCACACAAACCTGTACCTAATATCCACTAAAATAGTAAACTCATCTCTCGTGTCAGGAAATTCTCCATCACTCTTAAAACAGCAAGAGTCACACCTCGACGCGAAAAAGCACGGACCCTCGATCCCAACATTCCGCGAGAATTATAAGGAAGCCTTTCTCAACTTACCTTTGTCTCTAAAGTACTAAAAAAGGCGACCCTCAAACAGCTCAACAGACACCAACATTCCAATGATACTCCTTTCCCACATTTTCAATCTTGCTACGCCCCAACCACAGCACCGAAAAACACCCTCAGTCAAACACACTTAAGATACACTTCTAACTACTGCTTCTGATGCCCGGAAACAAATCTCCCTCCCTCACTCTTCTTGACTTATCAGCACACATTTGATACAATAGATCACATCAATTCTTCTTAGATCTCACGCTCCAAAATAACGTTCGGTATTAACGGTAATCCACAGCCCTCCTGGTTTACTTCATACCTCACAGAACCGATCCAGAAAGTTATTGAAAACAAAATTCAAATCAAAACCTGTCAAAAATGGAATGTGGTCGGTCCCGCAGAGCGACATCAGCCTGGCGCCCTGTTCTCTTTACTCTCTACACTGCTACCACTCTCACATAAATAAACACCACACATATTGCTCATCATTCTATGCCGATGATTCTCAGTTCATGCAACTCTGATACTGTTGAAAACCACACACACACACACCCTCCTGACAAATTATGTCCTACAGGGACACTGACTTCAAGACATTCAAAACTGATGACTCAGAACAAGTTACAAACTTAATGCCGATAAAACCACGCATGCAAACAATAGGGAACCCAACATAACTTTCCTCTATCACAGCAAAAACTTCATAGAATTCTGGCAAATACGCAGTTCCTTAGTCCAACTCTGTGAAGTATTAGGAGTAGTTACTTGACAACACACTCACTCTGAAAACAATTCATCACCCAGACCTGCCAGTCTTGCCACTATTCAATTACGGCGCATAAGGCTCGATTCGCAAGTATCTGTCTCACTGATGCAACGTCCAAGCTTGTCACATCTCTCATACTTCACGTTTAGGACTGACTGTAATTTCTCTTTTGGCTGGCCTACAGCATCATCTATCCACTCCTTCAACGCATACAAACCTCTGCAGCTCGACTGGATCCTAAGATAGAAAAAATCTGAACACATCACCTCCCTCGTCTGCGATCTCTTCACTGGCTGCCTCTCTCACAAAGACTGAGTATAAAATCAATACCCTCTGTTTTCAAATGTCTCCACAAATCTGCCCCCCTTATTCTGTAACGTCTTCATCTGTACACATCCTACTCCGTTCCCTTCGATCAAATCCGCGATACTTTCGTGCTATTCAACACCAGATTCCAAACAAGCCACATGTTTGGCCCGTCGCACCACTCTTCACTGTTTCTGGTCCATTCCACCTGAATGACCACCCTCTTTCACTATCGACAAAACCTTCCTTGAGACCTCAACATCCAGCCTCAAAACACCTTATTTCCTACCCATGAGACTTTCCCCCCCAAATAATCTGTCCCTAATTTTCAACACATTTTACACCTTTCTCTAAGTGTTTTCCGATGTGTGTGTGTGTGTGTTGTGATGTGTGTGTGTGTTTTGTGTTGCGTGTTTGTAGCATTCGTGCATACGTGGGCGCGCATGGTTTTTGACAAACCTGTTGTTTCATTATTGTTTAAGGAGAGTTGCTGCCGTGTAAATGATTGAGATGCGCAGCGCTTCGAATTTGTATTTGTTCTCTTTTATTACAATCATTCAGCGCTTATAAAAAATTCCATATATTATTATTATTATATTATAATATTATTATTACACACAAACCACACTACACACACACCTCTACACTTACACACACACCTACACTTACACACACACCCTACACTTACCCACACACTACACTTTCACACACACCTCACAACTTACACAGAACACACACCTAACACACTCTCACACACACACACACACCTAACACTTACACACAACACACACACACACACACACACACCTAACACTTAACAGCACCACCTCCACTTACACACACACACACTACACTTACAACAACAACATCCTACAGCTTACACACATACCCACATTTACACACATAACCACTACACTTACACACACACCTACACTTACACACACCTTACACTTACACACACACCTACACTTACACACACACACTACACTTACCCACACCTACACTTACACAACACCTACACTTACACACCACCTACACCTACACACACACCATAAACATAACACAACACCTACACTTACACACAACACACCTACGACTTACACAACCTACACTTACACACATCACGACCTACACTTACACACCCCACTTCTCACACACACCTAAACTTACACACACACCGACACTTACATACACACACACCTACACTACACACACACACACCTACACTACACACACCTCACATACAACTCACACACCTACACTTACACACACACCTACACTTACACAACACACCTAAAACTTACACTCACCTACACTTACACACACTCACCTACAAGTACACACACCACAACGTTCTGTAAGTGTAAGGTGTGTGTGTGTCTGAGTTTAACATGATAGTGTGCGTGATTCAGATTCCAGACATATTTATTGCCATTTTAAGTGTCTAGACTTATTAGACACAACAAAACACATCACAATAGAGTTTTCTATTTCAGCTAAAAGTGATGTACCATACAAACCTGTTGCATTCTAAACTTACTCTTTTCTCTTTTTTCACAACACTCCGTACACATATCTAGATGATATCTGCTTGAAATATATCACACTGTCTGATTATGTACACTTAATTTATGTACACAGTTTTGTGTTCTTATGTCTCTTGTTTTGATTTTTTAATACACACGCACCCATTACACTTACACACGACCTTCCTACACTCCACACACACAACACACAACAATACACACAACACTTACACACAACACACACTTACACACACACACACCTACACTTACATACACACACACTCTTCACACAGGACACACAGACACACACACACACCTAACACTACATACACACACAAAAAGACACTTACACACACAACACACAGACACACACACACACACCTACACTTACATACACACACCACACTAATACACACCTACCACTTACACACACACACACTTAGCACACAACACACACACTTACAAACACACAGACACAACACCAAACAACCATACACACACACACCACACCTACACTTAAAAACACACACACACACCCCCTACACTTACACACACACACAACACCACACTTTACACCACACCCTCACTTACACACAACCACAGAGAACACCCTGTACACCCACACACACTTACACACACACACACACACACACTACACACACATTACCACACTACACCCTCACCTATACACAACAACACACACACACACTCTACCACACACACAAAAGGCTACACACACAGACCACACACACACACACACACACACACCACACACACACGACGCACGCGCTGTGCGCGCGCACACATAGCCCGATATGCTCGACCATACACACAACTGCACAACTCGGGCACGTGAGCGTTTCAACACCCACCTTCATCCTGCCCCGCGCCCCCCCCCCTCCCCCCTGCCCCCATATCCACCTCTACCACCCACAGCATCCATCCATCTAGGCCGATCACACAACATCTGCTTCCTATACACCTTCTACACAACTGTTCATTCACCAAGACGCACACACACACACACACACACACACACACACACAACACACACAACACACACACACACACACACACACACACACACACAAAAATATACACACACACTCAAACACGCACAACTTGCGACTCACACAACACAAACCTCCAACCCGCCAACCACACACGCACGCATGCACTCACACGCAAACACGAAACACACATACTGCACACACTACGCACGCACGCACCACCGCGCGCGTACGCGCGCACACACATACACACACACTCGACCTCGCACACCACAACACTCCCACCCCTAACCACACACACACACACACACACCACACAACACAAAACACACACACACACACCAACAAGAAGTCACACAACACAAGGCACCACCACTCTTTCCCCCCGCTCCCTACCCCCCTCCCACACATACACACCCCACTGATCCCCCCCCCCCCCCACTACAACACCCCCACCCCACATCCCCCACGCTCATCTTCTCATCTCTCTCAGTGTTGGTTTAGATAATGCCTATTTGTCTGGGTATTGATTTTGATTCGTGTGACTGTACGATGTGAGTTTGCTTGCACCTGCAGGACGTTTGTGTGGTGTGTGTTGTGTGTGTGCTGTAGTTTGTGTTGTGTTGTATGTGTGCGCGCGAGCGCGGTGTGGAAAAAGACAGTTTGTCACTCAATCATTTACTTTCATTGTAATAGCTGATGAAAATCAGTCGTTCCATTTTTGTCTCGCCGTTTTAAAAAAAGTTGGGCTGACTTGTTTTTGTTTGGTTGTCAAATGCATGACACTAGCGTTCGGAGTGTTGGAGTGCAAAGTGTGAATGTACACGTTTGTATCTGGGAAAACTTGTTCCTGGAGTTAATAATAATAAAAATAATAATGTAGGAATTTATAACAGCGCTGAATCATTGTAAAAGCAACAAATCAAAGCGCTCAGATTTCATTTCATACCACTTTAAGTCACGGCAGATTTCTCTCCGTGAAATTCGGGCTGCTCTCCCCGGGGAGAGCGGGAGAGCGCGTCGCCACAAGAGCAGCGCCACCCATTTTTTTCTTTTTCATGTCTGCAACTGTATTTTGTTTCCCTATCAGAGTGACTTTTTTCTAAGAATTTTGCCAGGGACAACTCTCTTGTTGCCGTGGGTTCTTTTACGTGCGCTAAATAATTACGTGTAACACACGGGACCTCGGTTTATCGTCTCATCTGAAAGACATCAGTACAGACTCCACTCCCCAAAAAGTCCTTCGGATGAGATTATAAACCGAGACCCCGTGTGCGAACGCACGCAGAACATCTTGCGCGCGCACACACACAAACACACACACACATACACATACACACACACACACACACACACACCACACACACACACACACACACACACACACACACACACACACACTCAAAACCCTTTCTGCCGTTTCCAACACTTTGGTGGTAGGAAGGGATGACAAGACTTTAACAACATGCATGCACACTGGTGTCGTGCTTAAACACCATCCCCGAAGTCGGAATGCGGCTACCTAAACGGTGGGCTGATAACGGTCACATTAATCGTAACTGGCTGCATGTGAAAGAATAGGATGAATGAGAGCGCTTTGATTTGTTTTTTTGCAAGATTTAGCGCAGTATAAATTCCATGTGTTATTATTATTATGCTCCACATCCCATTTTTGGTGAAGCTCGGAGCTCTGTTTGAGGAACTAACAAAGAAAATCTGAAATAAAATACTGATCTTGGTGCGAGATGGCAAGTCTCTGTCTGTCTGTCTCTCTGTCTGTCTCTCTGTCTGTCTGTCTGT
>CM054151.1:3555027-3588638 GCA_028751875.1 Rapana venosa
TAAAAAGCAAACAATCATTCACGCGCAAGCAATTGGTCACAAATAAAACTACACAAATTATACATTTACATACACACACTAAACACACGCACGCACGCACGCACACACACACACACACACACACCACACACACACACGCTACAAGATGATGGGGAAATGGAGGAGACTCTCTCTCTCTCTCTCTCTCTCTCTCTCTCTCTCTCTACTGATTTTGTTTTTGTGCAAAGTTGAATCTGGTGGAGCCCATCCCTCTCCCTTATACAGGATGCATGCTGGGTATGTTCGTGTTTCCGAAAAACCCACCAGACGCTGACATGAATGACAGAATCTTAAACGTTTATACTTGATCTTCTGCATGTGTGTGTGTGTGTGTGTGTGTGTGTGTGTGTGTGTGTGTGTGTGTGTGTGTGTGTGTGTGTGTGTGTGTGTGTGTGTACATACACGAGGCATTGGCAGGTCTGCGCTTCAAGTCCACCCAGGAGATCGCACACGCCTCTACCCTTAAATCCACCCCAGAGGTGGATGGGTGGTGGTCTAGAGGTAACGCGCCTGCTTAGCCTAGAGAGGAGATGGGCGCCGCCCTCAACATGCTGGCCCCTGGAGAAGCTGAGGCCTCTGATGCCTCGCTCCTCTACGACCACCTAGGTTATGGGACACCTTTAGTCTGACCTTTCACCGTTTTTACCCACTGTGAAGGTAGCCGCATTTCGCCGTCGGAGACTTACCTCGTCTATGGTACGATAGACGCTGTAGTCCATGGAAGAACCCATTATTCGTTTTCTCCTGCTGAAGGCGATTTCTGCCCTCTCTCTGTCAATATGGCTGTCATGAAAACGAGAAAACTAAAGATGACGATTTAAAAAATAGAAGTAAAATGAAATTTATTTTTTGTTTGAAGATGATGATTATTTAGTGGGGTGGGGGTTTTGGGGGGGGTTGTTTGTTGGTTTGGTTTTGGTGGGTTTTTTGGGGTTGATTTTTTTGTTGTTGTTGGGGTTGTTGTTGGGTTTTTGGGGGGTTGCTGGTAGTATTTTCTTTTTAGTGTTTTTTTTTTTAATTTGTATTGCATATCTATGATGAAAATACAAACTATTTCAGTTCGCTGGGGAAGTGGGGGGGCGGGGTATTTGGTTGGTGTGTTGTGGGTTTTTGTTGTTGTTGTGTTTTTTTTTAGGGGGGGGGGTTGTTCTTTTGTCTGTTGGTGCCTTTTTTTTTTTTCTCTGCGTGGCTTGTTCGTTTTGTCTGGAGGGGGAGGGGGAGGAGTTCTTTTGGGTTTTTATCGTTGTTGTTTGTTTGTTTTTTGGGGGAGAGTATTTGTTGCTTTTTGATGTTTTTTGGGTTTGTTGTTTTGTTTTTTGTTGTTTGTTGTTTGGTTGGTGTTTGTTTTGGTTTTGGGTTGGGTTGTTTGTTTGTTTTTTGTTTTTTTTTGGGGGGGAATGCCTGGAAGATGAAAATAAGATCTAGTCATACTATTTTCAAAAAGGAGGAAAATGGTTGGTATTTTTTTTAATTATTATTATCATACATTGTATGCATTGAAACTCATGCCTGCCCACACACACACAAACACACACGCATACACACATACACACGCACGAACACACACACTGCGCGCTTTCTCTCTCTCTCATACAAGATTCAGCATTCCATACATTATTATCCACACATACATACATACACACACACTCTCCTCTTGCTCTCTCTCTCTTTTCTCACACACACACCACACACACACACACACCCGACAGACACACAGACACACAGACAAACTCACGCTTGAAGATATGTGGGCAAGACAGGAACAGATATACCAGACACACACACAGAAGGCAGGCAAACAGACAGACAGACAGACAGGCAGGGAGGGAGGCAAACAGACAGACAGCAGACACACAGACAGACAGGACAGACAGACAGACAGACAGGCAGGCAGGCAAACAGACAGACACACACACACACAGAAACAGACAGACAGACAGACAGGCAGGTAAACAGACAGACAGACAGACAGACTCACGACTGTAGGTCCGAGCAGAGGATGGAGACAGCCATACCAGCTTCCCTCATAATGGTCATCACCTGGTTCAGGTCTTCAGGGGACACAACTATGTCTGTGCTTAACCTGGGGGTAGGCTCCCTTAGAAAGAGCACCTGTTGAGATTTGTTTTCCGTTTTGAAACACATTCATTTCAAAGAGTGTTTTCGGCTTTAAACAGATTTTTTTTTAAGATACACAAAGCAACATAAATGTGTATAGAGCAGTAAGAAGCGATATTGTTTAGAGTATATTCAACCAGGGGACGGGATCGCTCAGTGGTCAGAGCACTCCCTTTCCCAAGCTAAGGTTAAGCAGCATGTTACCGCTTGGATGGGTGACCGTTTGTGCGCCCTTTGGGTTCAGTACAGTCCCCAGTTCACCCAGCTGTAAATGGGTACCTGTCCCCTTTAGGGTCAGGGAAGCTAAAGCAGCGAGGGAGAGGAGATGGGCGCCGCCCTCAATATGCGGCCCTAGAGAAGTGGGTTTCTGGCGCCTCGCTCCCCTACGACCTTATAGGTTATGGGACACCTTTTCCTTTTTATATGCAAAAACCCCAAAAAAACCGCACTCTTGCCTTTACCTTTTACCATCAAACAAAACGAAAACATATATGATACACTCCCCCACACGGTACATTCAGAGCCTTCTTTAAAATTTTTTTTTCTTCAGATTTTGATACAGTAATTTAAAATTTAATTATTTAGCTTGACAATGATGTAGTTGTTTTTTGCTGAAGTTGAAAACAGCAAAGTTATAGTATTGATTTTTTTTTTGGAGTTAATGAACTAAAGTTTTCCATTTTAAAAACTCGCTATCTTTACACTTATGAAAAAACTTTAAAAATTTTATTTTTTTAATTTTAAGTTTGGTTTTTTCGGGGGAAAAAAAAAAGGGAAAAGAAGTTTATGGTGAAAACAAAAAAAAAAGAAAAAACGAAAGGAAAATTTCGGAGATACGGGGGAAAAAAAAACCCATTTTGAAAGGTTTTTTTATGTGGAAAATCATTTTGATATCCTGATAAAAATTTATAAACTATACCTGTCTTTGTTGTAAAAAAAACGGGAGTACCCCCCTTTTTTCTTCTTTTTTCCTCTTCTTCTTTTCTTTTTTTTCCCCTTCCCTTTTTCTTCTTGTTCTTCTCCCCCCCTCCTTCTTCTTTTTTCTTCCTCTTTTCTTCTCCTTCTTCTTTTTCTCTTCTTCTTCCTTTTCTTCTTCCTCTTTTTCCCCTTCCCCTTTCCCCTTCTTCTTCTTCTTTTCTCCCCCTTTTATTCTTTTTTCCTTTTCTTCTTCCCTTTTCTTCTTCCTTTCTTTCTTCCCCTTTTCTTCTCTTTCCTTTCTTCTTCTCCTCCTCCTCCTCCTCCCCCTCCTCCTTTTTCTTCTTTTTCCTTTTTCCCTTCCTTTCCTCTTCTTCCCCTTTTTTCCCTCCTTCCCCTCCTCCCCTTTTTCTTTTTCTTCTTCTTCTTTTTCCCTTTCTTTTCTTCTTTCTCCCCTCCTCCTCCTTCTTCTTTTTCCCTTTCTTCTTCTTCTTCTTCTTCTTCTTCCCTCTTCTTTTTCTCCTTTTTTCCCTTCCTTTTTTTCTTTTTCCCTCTTTTTCTTCTCCTTCTTCTTTTCTTCCTCTTCTTTTCTCCTTCTTTTTTCCCTCTTCTCCTTCTTCTTCTTTTATTGATTTTTCGTTCCTCGGCTAGAGCCCAAGGTTCACCAATGGTAGATTTTTGTGTATGTGACCTTTTTTTTTCCCCCCATGACGGGGGCCCCCATTTTTTCGGGGGTATTGGGGGGTTTTTTTTTTTTAAAAATTTTTAATTAAGGGTTTTTTAAGGGTTTTTCCTTTTAAAAAAATTTTCCCCCCTTTTTTCCCCCCCAAAAAAAAAAATTTTTTTTTTTTTTAAAAAACATCTTTTCTCTCAATTTTCCCGTCCCATCATCAAAAACCCCCCCCCCATCCCCTTTTTTTTAAAAAAAAACCCCCCCACCACCCTTTTATAAAAAAACCCCCCCCCCCAACCCCCCCCCCTTTTTTTTTTTTTTTTTTAAAAATTTTTTTAAATTTTTTCCTTTTCCCAAAAACCCCCCCCCCCTTCCCAAAACCCCCCCCCCCCCCAACCCCCCCATCCATCCCCCCCCCCTTTTAAATTCCCCTTTTTTTTAAAAAAAAAAAAAAAAAAAAAAATGCAAAAAAAAAAAAAAAAAGGGGGGGGGGGGGGGGGGGGGGGGGGGGGAGGGGGGAGAGAAGAAAGGGGGGGGGGGGAAGGGGGAAAAGGGGGGGGAGAGGGAAAAAAAAAAAGGGGGGGGGGGGGGGGGGGGGGGGGGGGGGGGGGAGGGGGGAGGGAGGGGGGAGGGGGGGGGAAGGGGGGGGAGGGGGGAAAAAAAAAAGGGGGGGGGGGGGAGGGAGGGAAAGGGGGGGGGGGGGAGAGAGGAGGGGGGAAGGGGGAGGGGGAGAGGGGGGGGGGGGGAGGGGGGGGAGGGGGGGGGGGGGGAGGGGGGGGGGGGGGAAAAAAAAAAAAAAAAATTTTTTTAAAAAAAAAAATTTTTAAAATTTTTTTTTTTTTTTTTTAAAAAATTTTTTTTTTTTTTAAATTTTTTTTTTTTAAAAAAAAGGTTTTCCCCCAAAAAAAAAATTTTCCTTAAAAAAAATAAAAAAAGGGGGGGAAAAAAAAGAGAGAGAGAAAAAAAGGGGAAAAAAAATAGATAGATAGAAAAAAAAAAATTTTGATTTTTTAAAAAAAAAAAAAAAAAGGAAGAAAAAAAGGGGAAAAAGGGGGAAAAAGGGGGCAAAAGAGAGAGAGGAAAGGGGAAAAGGGGAAAAAGGGGGAAAAAAAAAAACCGGGGGCCCCCGGGAAAAAAAAAATTTTTTTTTTTTTTAAAAAATTTTTTCCCCAAAAAAAAGGGTTGGGGGAAAAAAAGGGGGGGGGTTGTTTTTAAAAAAAAAGGGTTTGTTTTTGTTTTGTAAATTTTTTGGGGGTTTTTTGGGGGGTTTTTTTTTTTGGGGGGGGGGGGTTTGTTTGGTTTTGGGGGGGGGGTTTTTTTGGGGGGTTGGGGGGGTTTTTTGGGGGGAGGGGAGTGGGGGGGTGGGGGGTGGGTTTTTGGGGGGGGGTTGTTGTGGGTTTGTTGTGGGGGGGGGTGGTGGGGGGGGGTTTGGGGGGTTGGGGGGGTTTTTGGTTTGGGGGGGGGGGGGGGGGGGGGTTTTTTTCCCCCCCCCTTTTTTTTTTTCCCCCCCATTTTTCCCCCCCCCCCCCGGGGGGGGCCCCCCCCCCCCCCCCCCCCCCCCCCCCCCCCCCCCTTCCCCCCCCCCCCCCCCCCCCCCCCCCCCCCCCCCCCCCCCTCTCCCCCTCCTTTTCTCTCTCCCCTCTCCCCTCCCCTCTTCTCTCTTCCCCCCCTCCTTTTTCCCTCCTCTCCCTTTTCCCTCTCCCTCCCTCTTCCCCCCCCCCCCCCCTCCCCTCTCTCCCCCTCCCTCTCTCCCCCCCCCTTTCCCCCCCTCCCTCTCTCCCCCCCCCCTTTTCTCTCTCCCCCCCCCCCCCCCCCTCTCCCCCCTTTTTTCCCCCCTCCCCTCCCTCCCTCTCCCCCCCCCCCCTTTTTTTTTCCCCCCTTCTCCCCCTCCCCTTTTTCCCCCCCTCTCTCTCTCTCCCTTGCCCCTTTTCCCCCCCCCTCTCCCCCCCCCCCCCCCCCCTCTCCTTCCCCCTTTTTCTCTTTCCCCCTCCCTCTCCCTTCCTCTCCTTCCCCCTTCCCCCCCCCCCTTCCTTTTTCCCCCCCCCCTCCTCTCTCCCCCCCCTTTTTTTTTTTTCCCCCCCCCCCCCCCCTTTTTCTCCCCTTCCCCCCTCTCCCCCCCCCCCCCCCCCCCCCCCCCCCCCCCTTTTTCCCCCCCCCCCCCTCCCCCTCTCCACCCCCTTTTTTTCCCCCCCCCCCCCCCCCCCCCCCCTCCCCCCCCCCCTTTTCCCCCCCCCCCCCCCCCCCCCCCCCTAAACCCCCCCTTTCCCCCCCCCCCCCCCCCCCCCCCCCCCCCCCTTTTTTTTTTTTTTTCCCCCCCCCCTTTTTTCCCCCCCCCCCCCCCCCTTTTTTTTCCCCCCCCCCCCCCCCCTTTTTTGGTCCCTTCCCCCCCCCCCTTTTTTTCCCCCCTTCCCCCCCCCCCCCCCCCCTTTTTCCCCCCCCCCCCCCCCCCCCCCAAAACCCCCCCCCCCCCCCCCCCCTTCCCCCCCCCCCCCCCCCCCCCCCCTCCCCCCTTTCCCCCCCCCCCCTCCCCCCCCCTTTCCCCCCCCCCCCCCCCCCCCCCTTTCCCCCCTTTTTTTCCCCCCCCCCCCCCCCTTTTTTTTCCCCCCCCCCCCCCCCCCTTTTTTCCCCCCCCCCCCCCCCTTTTTTTTTTTTTAACCCCCCCCCCCCCCCCCCCCCCCCCCCCCCCCTTTCCCCCCCCCTCCCCCTTTTTTTTTCCCCCCCCCCCCCCCCCCCCCCCCCCCCCCCTTTTACCCCCCCTTTCCCCCCCCCCCCCCCCCCCCCCCTTTTTTTCCCCCCCCCCCCCCCCCCCCCCCCCCCCCCCCCCCCCCCCCCCCCCCCCCCCCCCCCCCCCCCCCCCCCGGGGGGCCCCCCCCCCCCCCCCCCCCCCCCTTTTTTTCCCCCCCCCCCCCCCCCCCCCCTTCCCCCCCCCCCCCCCCTTCCCTTTCCCCCCCCCCCCCCCCCCCCCCTTTCCCCCCCCCTTTTTTTTCCCCCCCCCCCCTTTTTTTTTCCACCCCCCCATTTAAAAAACCCCCTTTTTGGGGGTTTTTTTTTAAAAAAAAAAGGGGGAACCCAAACCCCCCTTTTCACGGGGCCCCCCCCCTTTCCCTTTTAATTTTTCCCCCGGTTTTTTTTTCTTTTTAAAAAAATTTTTTTTTTTTTTTTAAAATTTCCCCGGAAAAAAAAAAAAAAAAAGGGGGAAAAATTTTTTTTTGGGGGGGGTTTTTTTTCCCCCCGGGGGTTTTTTCCCCCCTTTCCCCCCCCCTTTTTTTTTTTCCCTTGGGGTTTTTTTTCCCCTTTTTTTTTTGGGGTTTACCGGGGCCCCGGGGGAAACCCCCCCGGGGGGGGGTTTTTTTTCCCCCCCCGGGGAAAAAGGGGGGGCCAAAAACCCTTCCCCCCTTTTTTTTTTTTTTAAAAGGGCCCCGCAAAATTTTCCAAAAATTTTTTTTGGGGGGAAAAACCCCCTTTTTAAAAAGGGGGGAAACAAGCTCCGAGGTTCACCAAAAGTGGGATGTGGAGCATGTGACCGTTATCCGCCCACTGTTAAGGTAGCCGCATTCCGACTTCGTGGATGGTGTCTATACACGACACCAGTGTGCATCACTCACTCACTCACTCATCCCTTGGTCGGGACGACCGTTGGGGTACCCGCACGGACGCTGCAAGTGGACCGCCAAATGGTTCTGTCCTGGGCTGTTTTCAGGAGGTTTGGTACAGTGAGGCCGGTCCACTCCTTGATGTTGGATATCCAGCTTTTGCGTGGTCGTCCCTGCCTCCTTGCTCCTTCCACCATTCCCTGCAGGACTGTCTTTGACAGGCTGTTATGCCTTGCTGTGTGGCCAAACCACTTCAGTTTCCTCTGTTTGACTGTATCTAGCAATGGTTCTTGTTTGCCAGCCAGTGCCTCGATCTGCTGCCAGACGTAGTCATTGGTTTTGCGGTCTCTGTAGGTGATGTTCAGGATCCGCCTGAGGCACTTCATCTCAAAGGCTTGAATGCGACGTTCTAAATCGGCAGTAAGTGTCCATGCTTCACAGCTCTACAAGGCAATGGATGTGACGAGTGCCTTGTAGAGTCTGACCTTCGTGTGGGTTCTGATGTTGTGGTTTCTCCACACTTTCGCCAGCTTAGTCATGGAGGAGAGTGCCACAGCAAGTCTGATCTTCACCTCTTGTGTGCTCGTGCCTTCTTTGGTGATGACTGCTCCAAGGTACTTGAAAGTTTCCACCTCTCTAGTGTCTCGCCACTCATCTTGGTGCTGGTGGAGTGGTCGGTGTGGTACTGTTCACTAGGATCTTGCTCTTTTCCGTGCTGATCTCATACCGTGGGCATTGGCTGATGTTTCCAGTCGGTGGTGAGATCTGGAGTTCTTCTTCACTGCGGCCCATGAGATCAATATCGTCTGCGAATCGAAGATTGCAGACTGGCCTTCCTCCTATTGTGATTGTGGTCTTGAAGTCAAGGAGGGCCTCCTGCATGATGTTCTCCAGGAACACGTTGAAAAGAACGGGGGATAGCGGGCAGCCTTGTCGAACTCCAACTGAAGTCCGGAAGAACTCCCCGATTTCTCCACCAGGAGACTGCACTGTGGGAGCTGTCATACAGCGCCTGGATGACTTGAATCAGGTCCTCGTCGAAGTTATAGTCTCTCATGACTTGCACAGAGCTTCTTGCCACACTCGGTCCGAAGGCCTTCTTGAAGTCAATGAAGTTGTTGTAGAGCTGTAGCTGATGTTGGAGATGCTTCTCTATGAGCATTTGATGTTGAAGATCTGCTCGACAGTGCTTCGACCTGGTCTGAATCCTGCCTGTTCTTCTGATAGGATTTCTTCCGCTTGTGGTTTCAGTCTGTTCAAGGCAATGCGTATCATGACTTTGCTTGGATGGCTTATCAGACTGATGTGTTTCTGTAATTTTGGCACTTCTTCAGGTCTCCCTTCTTTGGAAGTGGAACTATGATGGATTGGGTCCACTGTTCAGGCCACTCTTTTGCTGGTCCAGATGCGTTGGCAGATGATTGTTAATGCCTTGATCATCTCTGGGCCTCCGTTCTTGATGAGCTCAGCCGGGATGTTGTCAATCCCTGGTGACTTGCCTCCTTTCAGGGATCTTACTGCTTCTTCTACCTCTTCCTCCAGCACCTGTGTGCTTTCAGGATCTGATGGTCTGGGATCTTGCTCGTGAAGTTTGTTCGGATCAGCCTTCAGCTTGTAGTTGTGCATGCATGTTGTTAAAGTCTTGTCATCCCTTCCTACCACCAAAGTCTTGGAAACGGCAGAAAGGGTTTTTTGTGTTTGTGTGTGCGCAAGATGTTCTGCGTGCGTTCGCACACGGGGCCTCGGTTTATAATCTCATCCGAAGGACTTTTTGGGGGGAGTGGAGTCTGTACTGATGTGAACTCCAGGAAGAAATTTTCCCAGATACAAAAGGATACATTCACACTATTGCCATCCACACTCGCGCAGTCATGCATTTGAACAACCAAACAAAGCAATCAGCCCCACTTTTTTTTTTGTGGAAAAGGCAGAGACCAAAATGGAAACGACTGATTTTTCATCAGTTATTACAATGAAAGTAAATGATGAAAAAAACTGTCTTTTCACACGCGCGCTCGCGCGCGCGCGCCACACACACACACACACACATACACACACACACACACACACACACACACACACCCCACATACACACACACACACACGTCTGCAGGTGCAAGCAACTCACACGTACACACACGAATCAAAATCAATACCCATACAAATAGGCATATAAACCAACACTGAGAAGAGGGGGGGGAGGAGAGTGGGGGGTGGGGGTGGGGGTGTTGTAGGTGTGGGGCGGGGGGGTAGGGGGGTGTGTATGTGTGGGAGGGGGTAGCGGGGGGGAAAAAGTGTGTTTTTGTTTGTGTGTGTGTGTGTGTGTGTGTGTGTGTTTTGTGTGTGTGTGTGGTGTTTTGTGTGTGTTTGTGTGTGTGTGTGTGTGTGTGTGTGTGTGTGATAGGGTGGGAGTGTTGTGATGTGTGAGTCGAGTGTGTGTGTGTGTGTGTGTTTGCGGGGCGCGCGCGCGCGGTGGTTCCTGCGTAAGTGTGCGTATGTGTGTTCGTGTTTGCGTGCGTGCATGCGTGCGTGTGTGGGTGGGGTGGGGTTTGTGTTGTGTGAGTCAAGTGTGCGTGTTTGTGTGTGCGTATGTGTGCTCGTGTTTGCGTGCGTGCATGCGTGCGTGCGTGTGTGGGTGGGGAGGGGTTTTTTGTTGTGTGAGTCAAGTGTGCGTGTTTGAGTGTGGTGTGTGTGTGTGTTGTGTGTGTGTGTGTGTGTGTGTGTGTGTGTGTGTGTGTGTGTGTGTGTGTGGTGTGTGCGTGTGAATGAAAAGGTGGTGAGTAGGTGTATGGAAGCAGAGGTGGTGGGTGGCCAGATGGATGGATGCTAGGGTGGGGAGGTGGATATGGGGGCAGGGGGGGAGGGGGGGGGGCGGGGCAGGATGAAGGTGGGTTTTTGAAACGCACGTGCCCGAGTTTTTGCAGTTGTGTGTAGGTCGAGCATATGGGCTGTGTGCGTGTGTGTGTGTGTGGTGTTGTGTGTGTTGTGTGTGTGTGTGTGTGTGTAGGGGGGTGTTGTGTGTTTTGTGTGTGTGTTTGTGTGTGTGTGTGTGTGTAAGTGAGGTGTGTGTGTAAGTGTGTGTGTGTGTGTTTTGTGTGTAAGTGTAGGGTGTGGGGTGTGTGTAAGTGTAGTGTGGGGTGTGTAGTGTGTGTGTGTGTTGTGTGTGTAAGTGTGGTTGTGTAAGTGTGTTTTGTGTGTAAGGGTAGGTGTGTAAGTGTTGTGGTATGTAAGTGTAGGGTTGTGTGTGTGTCTGTGTGTGTGTGTAAGTTGTGTTTTTGTAAGGTGGTTGTTGTGTGTGTAAGTGTGTGTATGTGTAAGTGTGTGTGTTTGTGTGTGTTTGTGTGTGAGTGTAGGAATGTGTGTGTAAGTGTAAGCGTGTGTGTGTATTAAAAATCAAAACCAGAGACAAAGAACACAAAAACTGTGTACATAGATTAAGTGACATAATCACAGTTGATATATATCAAGCAGATATCATCAGATATGTGTACGAGTGTTTTGAAAAAAGAGAAAAAGAGAAGTAGAATGCAACAGGTTTTTAGTGTACATCACTTTTAGCCAGAATAGAAAATTATAGTTGATGTTTTGTTGTGTCAAATAAGTCTAGATAACTTAAATGGCAATAAAATATTCTGAATCTGAATCACACACACCTACACTTACACACACACACACCTACACTATACAGAACGTGTGTGTGTGTACGTGTAGGTGAGTGTGTGTAAGTGTAGATGTGTGTGTAAGTGTAGGTGAGTGTAAGATTAGGTGTGTGTGTAAGTGTAGGTGTGTGGTGTGTAAGTTTAGGTGTGTTTGGTGTAAGTGTAGATTGTGTGTAAGTGTAGGTGTGTGTGTATGTAAGTGTAGGTGTGTGTGTAAGTGTAGGTGTGTGTGTGTAAGTGTAGGTGTGTAAGTGTGGTGTGTGTGTAAGTGTAGGTGGTAAGTGTAGGTGTGTGTGTGTAAGTGTAGGTGTGTGTATGTGTAGGTGTGTGTGTAAGTGTAGGTGTTTGTTTAAGTGTAGGTGTGTGTGTAAGTGGGAGGTGTGTGTGTAATGTAGGTTGTGTGGTAATGTAGGTGTGTGTGTGTAAGTGTAGGGGTGTGTGTAAGTGTAGGTATGTGTAAGTGTAAAGGGGTGTGTGGGAAGTGTAGGTATGTGTGTAAGTGTAGGGGTGTGTAAGTGTAGGTGTGTGGTTAAAATGTGTGGGGTGTAAGTGTAGGTGTATGTGTAAGTGTAGGTGTGTGTAAGTGTGTGTGTAAGTGTAGGTGTGTGTGTAAATGTAGGTGTGTGTAAGTGTAGGGTGTGTGTGTGTTGTGGTGTAAGTGTAGGTGTGTGTGTAAGTGTAGGTGTGTGTGTATGTGTAGGTGTGTGTGTGTGTAATGTAGGTGTGTGTGTAAGTGTAGGTGTGTGTGTAAATGTAGGTGTGTGTGAATTTTAGGTGTGTGTGTAAGTGTAGGTGTGTGTGTATGTAAGTGTAGGTGTGTGTGTAAGTGTAGGTGTGTGTGTAATGTAGGTGTGTGTGTGTAAGTGTAGGTGTGTGTGTATGTAAGTGTAGGTGTGTGTGTAAGTGTAGGTGTGTGTGTAATGTAGGTGTGTGTGTGTAAGTGTAGGTGGTGTGTATGTAAGTATAGGTGTTGTGTGTAGTGTAGGTGTGTGTGTAAGTGTAGGTGTGTAAGTATGGGTGTGTGTGTAAGTGTAGGTGTGTGTGGGGTAAGTGTAGGTGTGTGTGTGTGTAAGTGTAGGTGTGTGTAAGTGTAGGTGTGTGTGTAAGTGTGGGTGTGTGTGTAAGTGTAGGTGTGTAAAGTATAGGTGTGTGGTAAGTGTAGGTGTGTGTGTGTGTAAGTGTAGGTGTGTGTGTGTGTAAGTGTAGGTGTGTTAAGTGTAGGTGTGTGTAAGTGTAGGTGTGTGTGTAAGTGTAGGTGTGTGTGGGGTAAGTGTGGGTGTGTGTGTAAGTGTAGGTGGTGTGTGTAAGTGTAGGTGTGTGTGTAAGTGTAGGTGTGTGTGTGTAAGTGTAGGTGTGTGTGTAAGTGTAGGTGTGTGTAAGTGTAGGTGTGTGTGTGTGTGTAGTGTAGGTGTGTGTGTAAGTGTAGGTGTGTGTGTAAGTGTAGGTGTGTGTTTAAGTGTAGGTTTGTGTGTAATAATAATAATAATAATATATGGAATTTATATAGCGCTGAATCTTGTAAAAAGACAAACAAATCGAAGCGCTTGCACTCAATCATTTACAGGCATGCAACTCTCCTTAAACATAATGAACAACAGGTTTCAAAACCATGCGCGCGCACGTATGCACGCATGCACACACACACACACACACACACACACTCGGAACAACACTTAGAAGGTGAAAAATGCTGTTGAAAATTAGGGACAGATATTTGGGGGGAAAGTCTCAGGTAGGAAAATAAGTGTTTTTTGAGGCTGGATTTGAGGTTTATCAAGTGAAGGCTTTTGTCGAAGTGAAAGAGGGAGGTCATTCCAGGTGGAGGGACCAAAAACAGAGAAGGAGCGACGGCCAACAGGGGTTTGTTTGAATCTGGGTGTTCGAAAGCACAAAGTATCTGCGCTGAACGAAGGGAACGGGATGGAGTGTACAGATGAAGACAGTTACAGAGATAAGGGGGTGCGGATTTGTGTAGACATTGAATCAGAGGGTATTGTTTTTTAAAACCCCAGTCTTTTTTGAGACAGGCAGCCAGTGAAGAGATCGCAGAAGAGGAGTGATGTGTCAGTTTTTTTCTTTCTTAGGACCAGTCGAGCTGCAGAGTTTTATATGCGTTGAAGAGAGTGGATAGATGATGCTGGTAGGCTAGCCAAAAGAGAATTACAGTAGTCTAAACGTGAAAAAATGAGAGATGTGACAAGCTTGGAAGTTGATCAGTGGACAGATACTTGCGAATCGCGCTTATGCGCCTTAATTGATGTAGCAAGACTGACAGGTCTGGGCGATGAATTTTTTCAAGAGAGTGTGTTTGTCAAGAACTACTCCTAAATACTTCACAGAGTTGGACAAAGGAATGACGTATTGCCGAATTCTATTGAAGTTTTTGCGATAGGGGAAAATTTTAAATTTTTGGTCCCTATGAGCATGGCTTGGGTTTATCGGCTTTAAGTTGTAACTTGTTCTGAGTCATCCAGTTTTGATGTCTTAAAGGCAGTAGGACATATTTGTCAGGGGGAAGGCAAGTTTTCACAGTATCACTGCACTGAAGGAGTATCATCGGCATAGAAATGATGAGCAATATGGTGGTTGTTTATTATATGTGAGAGTGGAGCAGTGTAGAGAGTAAAGAGAACAGGCCCAGGACTGATCCTTGCGGGACTCCACATTCCTTTTTTGACAGGTTTTGATTGGATTTTGTTTACAATAACTTTCGGGAAAACCGGTCTGTTGAGGTATGAAGTAAACCAGGTGAGGGCTGTGCCGTTAATACCAAACGTATTTTGGAGGCGAGAAAGAAGAATTGAGTGATCTATGGTATCAAAGGCTGCAGATAAGTCAAGAAGAGTGAGGGGGGGGAGATTTTCCTGCATCAGAAGCAAGTAGAAGTGTATCAAAAGTATGGACTAGGGTGGTTTCGGTGCTGTGGTTGGGGCGATGGGCAGATTGAAAAGTGGGAAGGATATCATTGGAATGAAGGTGATGTTGAGCTTTTTGAGGACGACTTTTTCTAGTACTTTAGAGAAAAAGGGTAAGTTTGAGACAGGCCTATAATTCTTCAGAATGTTGGGATCGATGTCGTTTTTTTTCCCAGTAGAGGTGTGATATTGCTGTTTTAAGAGCTGATGGAAATTTCCTGACACAAGAGATGAGTTTACTATTTTTAGTGATAATAGGTACAAGTTGTGGAAGGCATTGTGAGAAAACAGGAGCAGGTATGGGGTCAAGGTCGCATGATTTTTTAGTCATTTCCTCAGAATTGTCATGATTTCTTTTCACTTGTGGGATGGAAGGAAAAGAGAGGAGTGCCAGTGAACTGGGGATCAGGAGGCGCAGGCTGGAATTGAGTCTGATCCAGTCTGGGCGTATGTTTCGAACTTTGTCTGAGAAGAAGGCAGAAAATATGGATGGAAGTTCGACAGGCTGTGGGTGTTAGGCAGAGGGGGTTGTTTTGCAGGATCCAAGGAGATTTGAGGTGAGGGAAAAAAGAGATTTTTGGATGTAGCACAGAGAACTTGGGAAGAGTAGTAGTCTGTCCCTTTTCTGAATGGATTAAGAGTTTGACTTTATTTGTTTTCGGGAAAGTTGTTTGTTGATTTCGGTTTTTGACTTCCGCCACTGGCGTTCTAGTTGCCGGCGTTTGCGCTTCGCTATCAAGATGTCTTGGGTATACCATGGCGCACAGGGTCTGTCAGGGAGGAGATGGTCAGTAGGAGGTGCATGCTCATCAAGCAGTTGGCGGAGAATAGTGTTGTAGTGATCAGAGAGGTCAGTGTGGTCAGAGGTTTGTGAAAAACGTTCGGAAGCTTGTGAAGAGAAGGTATGAATGTCTAAGGCCTTAAGATTGCGACGAGTAACATATTTCTTCTTTCTGACAGGTTTTGTGATGTTAAGATGAAAAGAATGGCGGAATGATCAGAATGCAGTTCGTCGGTGACAGAAACAGATGTGACAAGATTAAATGAAGCATTAGTAATCAGCCAGTCTAAAATATGACCGGATCTGTGTGTTGCTTCGTTTATCAGTTGAGAGAGAGAATGGTTGGACAGAGAAAGACGTTTGGGCCCATGGAGAAGACTGGTTGTCGAAATGGAAGTTGAAGTCACCAAGATTTTCAGTTTAGTGGGAGAGAGCTGTAGTGGTCGAGGGGTGACTGGAATTCTTGGTGAAAAAGAGAGATTGTTAGGTTTTTTTTACGGCTGGGAGGTGGACGGTAAAGGCAGCAGATAGTAATAGAGTGGCCAGGTAGGTTGAGATTGATTTCGCAAACTTCAAAAGATTCATGTGAGAATTGAAGGTTGTGACTGAAAGAAAGAGACGGTTCCAATGTGTCTTTGAGAATGATGGCAATCCCACCTCGAGAGAGTCGGGGGAAAGAAATAGTTTTATATCCAGGAGGAGTCAGCTGTTTTATTTTTGGTTCATGGCCATGTGGTTTAAGCCAAGTTTCGGTGAGGAAGGTTAAGTCAATGTTTTTTTCAGAGATAAAATCAGAATGTAGTGTAGGTGTGTGTGTAAGTGTAGGGGTGTGTAAGTTAAGTGTGTGTGTGTGTGTGAAGTGTAGGGTGTGGGGTGTGTAAGTGTAGGTGTGGTGTAAGTGTAGGTGTTGTGTGTAAGTGTAGGTGTGTGTTTAAGTGTAGGTGTTGTGTAAGTGTGTGTGTAAATGTAGGTGTGTGTGTAAATGTAGGTGTGTGTGTGTGTAAATGTAGGTGTGTGTGTGTAAGTGTAGGTGTGTGTAAGGTGGTGTGTTGTGTATGTGTAGGTGTGTGTGTAAGTGTAGGTGTGTGTGTAAGTGTGTGCGTAAGTGTAGGTGTGTGTGTAAATGTAGGTGTTGTGTAAGTGTAGGTTTTGTGTAAGTGTAGGTGTGTGTGTGTAAGTGTAGGTGTGTGTGTAAGTGTAGGTGTGTGTGTAAGTTTTGTAAGTGTAGGTGTGTGTGTGTAAATGTAGGTGTGTGTGTAAGTGTATGTGTGTGGTGTAAGTGTAGGTTGTGTGTAAGTGTAGGGGTGTGTGTTGGGGTAAGTGTAGGTGTGTGTTTAAGTGTAGGTGTGTGTGTAAGTGTAGGAAATGTGTGGAGTGTAGGTGTGTGTGTGTAAGTGCAGGTGTGTGTGTGTTTTGTAAGTGTAGGTGTGTGTTTAAGTGTGGTGTGTGTGTGTGTAAGTGTAGGAATGTGTGTGGGGTGTAGGTATGAGTGTAAGTGTGTGTGTTGTTTGTGTTGTGTTGTTTTTTGTTGTGTTGTGTATGTATTTGTGTGTGTTTTATGTTTGTTGTATTTGTGTGTGTGTATGTGTTGTGTGCATGCGTGTGTGTGTGTGTGTGTGTGTGTGTGTGTGTGTGTGTGTGTGTGGTGTGTGGGGTATGTGTTGCATGCGTGTGTGTGGTGTGTGTGTGTGTGTGTGTGTGTGTGTGTGTGTGGGTGTGTTGTGTTGTTTATGTATGTATGTGTATGTATGTGTGTGTGTGTATGTGTGTGTGTATGTTTGTATGTGTGTGTGGTATGTATGAGTGTGTATGTGTGTGTGTATGTGTGTATGTATGTGTGTGTGTATATGTGTGTGTGCATGTGTGTGTATGTGTGTATATGTGTGTGTGTGTATGTGGTGTGTATGTATGTGTGTGTATGTATGTGTGTGTGTATGTATGTGTGTGTATGTGTGTGTATGTGTGTGTTTGTGTGTGTGTATGTGGTGTATGTATGTGTGTGTATGTGTGTGTATGTGTGTGTGTATGTGTGTGTATGTATGTGTATGTATGTATGTGTATGTATGTATGTGGGATGTATGTATGTGTATGTATGTGTGTATGTGTGTGTGTATATGTGTATGTATGTGTGTATGTATGTGTGTATGTGTGTGTATATTGTATGTATGTGGTATGTATGTGTGTATGTATGTATGTGTGTGTGTGTTCCATCCCCCAAGATGGGTAAGAAAGACGAACTAAATCTTGAATCTTGTATGTGTCAAGTCAATTCAAATTTTTATTTCCAGATGGTACATTAAATAAGCAATGCATTTGCTTGTTTCCATCAAGCCACACAGTGCATTTTTTTTTAATTCCTTTATTTTGAGGATAATGGAACATTTATTTATTTATTTATTTATACCACTTAAAGTCACGGCAGATTTTTTTGTGTGACATTCGGGCTGCTCTCCCTGGGGAGAGAACGTCGCCACAAGAAAAAGTGCCACCTTTTTTTTTTCTTTTCCTGTCTGCAACTGTATTTTTGTCCCTATCGAGTGGCTTTTTTTCTACAGAATTCTGCCAGGGACAACTCTCTTGTTGGGTGGGGTTCTTTTACATGGGATAAATAATTATGTTAACACAAGGAATTGGTTTATCATCTCATTCGAAAGACTAGCACCCCGACTCACCACTCATGATCTAATGGATAGGGACAAGATTCGGGCCCAAACAGAGATCAAACCACCCACACTTCCGACCTGGACTTTTGCTTTCTAGGTAGGTGCGTTACCTCTAGCGACGATCCCCTATTTCAAGAATAAGCACTCATGTGCTTTTTTTTTTTTAAACCTCAGTCCCATTGTGCATGCGGTTTTATAAATTTCATCATCCGTTCCCACCAGCACAAAATGGCCTACTCTTGGAAAGGGCTATCATAAGTTTACTGGTTGTCCTATCAAGGTATGCTTGTATTTTTTGAGACACTTTTAAAAAAAATAAATTATGTTTAAAGGAACAGGTTTTTAATGTGTGGGCAAGATGTTTTGCATGCGTTTGCACACAGGACCTCAGTTTATAGTCTCATCTGAAGGACTTTGGGGAGGGGTGAAGTTGTCATTGATTTCAACTCTAGGTGGAAAAATTCCCTTGAAGGGGATCAAACTTTGAGTAGCCTTTTAATAATGTAGCTAGTGGTTTCTAGCCCTAACCGTTAATTGTTTCTAGGAAGGGGAGGCGCTTCACAAGGGGGCAATGGAGTGGCTTGTGATAATTTTGTTCATAATTTCTTAGTTGAGACATTAAAGTATCTTGAGTCTTGGTCTAGCCCATGGGAAAACTACTATCATCATTGAATTTTCAGACAGACGCTATGGCCGAGTGGTTAAGACCGTTTGACTTCAATCCCATGGGTCCATGAAGTCACTCAGCAACAGGGTCTGGTGAATTGAGGGTGGGAATTTTTACAATCTCCAAGAGTCAGTTTAAAATCCAAATCTGCTAGTGCCTTAATTTCATTCATGTAAATACACATCTTCCAACCCTAAAGAATACCGGGAGGCCAACAATCTTGTGAAGAAGTCAATGTTAAAGGCCAGAGAGAAGTGGATCAGTGATCAATGTGATGAGATCGAAAAAAGCATGAAAGAAGGCAACAGTAAAAAGGCATACGACACCCTGAAGAAACTCACAAAACCACTTCAAACCAAAGCATCAGTCATTGAAGCAGCCCCGGGAAACTCCCACAGAAAGCTCAGCTGCATTGAAAGGGGTCTGAGTTTTGTCAAGATTATACAACTACCCAATCCAACCACGACATAATAGGGGGGAAGCAGAACATCAAGAGCCCCCTGCCATTACCTTACGGGGAAGAAGGGGAAAAGCCCCGCAGCTTACCAAAAGGGAAAATCCCCAGGAGCGAAAACATCCAGCAGAGCTGCTCAAGCGGGGTGGCGAAACATCTCACACATCTTAAGCTACTGTCAGAAGATTTGGGAGACAAAACAGTGGCAACAAAGGGAAACAAACCCATAAACCCCACCCCAAAGTGGGGAATTTACGCCAATGAAAAACTTAGAACAATCAGCTCATCACCACCCCAGCAAGATCATGCTAAAGTTTTTTTTGAATCGCTCAAGAAGGGGCAGAAGAACACCTTTGCAGGGAACAAGGGGGTTTCAGGGCGGCAGGAGCAAAATCGAAAAATTTTTTTAATGCCACATCCTGAGGAAAAAATCTTCAACATCAGGAGCCCTGTTCCACAACTTCTCGCTTCAAGAAGGCTTTCGTAGAGTATGGCACAAAGGCTTGGCGGCCCTCAAAATTTTGGCATTGAAGAAGGGCTAGTGCAAACCATTCAAGCACTATCAACCCGCAAACAGTGCAGTCCTCGAAAAATCAGGCGGGGACACTTCAAAAACCCAGTTGGGGTCCGACCAAAGGGTGCTTTATTCAGCCTGTTTAATCTGTTCTTGGGAAAAAATTAAGAAGGACCCTCCATGACTTCCCCTCTACCCTCTCCTTTTGGGGGCAGACCCCTCAACAACTTGGGTTTTCCAAGACATTTACCTCTGGGGGGAAGTAACACGAGCTGCAAGATTTACGACCAGCTTGAAACGAGCTGGAGCATAGGGATGGAGGTGAGCTCAGAGAAAAGTAAGTATTGTGAACGCACAGCAACGCCACGCAAAAATTTACATGAACGGCCAGCAACTGGAGGGGTAGACGCTTTAAATCCTTGGGCGCACACTCAAAAAGGAGGGCGTCGCGACAGAAATCAAGTCAGATACCATGGCAAATCTTCCCTGAAAAAAACTCCCACCAATGGAAAAGTAAAAGATCAGTTTCCCAATCAACTAAAGCTCTACAAACCCCCTAATTCAGATTATCCTGCTGTAGGGAATAAAACCCGGGCATGACTGCGAAAACAGAAAAAGGGAACCAGTATTTAAAACAAAAGCCATAGAAAACGTGGGATACCTGGAGAGAACGAAAGCCCAAATAAATTTTGTCAAGAGTAAAAAACACGGCGGGCAGGCCCAGAACCCCCTTCCCCATCGCAAGAAGAAAGGCACATGTTCGGCCACGTCACCCGCCCCAACACTCTGCCAAAAACATACTGCAGGGAAACTCGAAGGTGGAGAAAGAGGGGAAGACAGAACAAGTCATGGATGGACAACATCAGGGAATGGACCAGGATGAATGACTCGGCACTACTGCGCAGAGCCGAGGACCGAGATGGATGGAGGAGACTTACCACGGCATCGTCTTTCGTGTCTCCCCCACGACCGCCAAGGTCACGGGTCTGATGATGATGATGATGATGATGAAATACACATGCAGACGATTAAATATACACGTTAAAGATCCCCAAAAAAGTGTTTGGTGGGTTACAGAAACATGAAAATACCCAGGATGCATTTTGTACCCCAAAAATGAGCTGCTCCGAAGTGGAATGTTGTGGGCTGAGGCCAGCGGTTAGACCTCCTGCAGAGTGAAAGCACGGAGAAGACAGGCGCTATTAAAATTCCCATCATTGTTATTATTTTTATTATTACTACACACCCCCCCATGGGGGAACACATGAAGGAAAAAACTGAATTTTCAATTTTGCATGTAATTTAATAGGCCGTTGGTTCTTCCAAGGTCAATCAATTTGTTTTTTCTTCCCGGGGCTAGAGTCCTAGGTTTCCCTCTGTGACATTTTGGTATTTGCCCGTTTTTCCCCATCACTAAGGTACCGCTTTCCCCGACTTGTGGAGTCACAGGTGTTAACTTCTTTTGACATTCATAAAACATGCAATCTTACTTCATGCAGTTTTTCCCGAGAGTGTTTTAATTAAACCCCTCTTGGCTTTTAAAAAAAAACAAACCAACAATCATTCATTTTTTGTATTTTGAAAAAAGGGGGCGGATACTCGGGGTCAGAGCGTCATTTTCCCCCCAGCCCAGTTAAAAGCATCGACGTGGTTACCATTGGAGGGCAAACCGTTTGATCTTGGGTTTTTTAGGACATTTCCCCTTCACCACTGTAAAGGGGTCCCCGCCTTTTTTTGGGGTCGGGAAAGGTAAAGTAGGAGGGAGGGGAAGGACCCCGCCCTCAATATCGGGGCCCCAGAGAATGAGGTTTGACCCCCGCCCCCCTTTGACCACCTAGGCCCCTTTTAGCCTACCTTTTAAAAAACAAAAGCGTACAGTTCCATAGTCTCACTATCATCTTTTTCTTTTCCCCTCCACCCTCGCCTCAGCTCCAAACTTCACCAAAGACATGTTTGGAAATTATGTGATCATTTTGGGGCCCACGTTAATATCGCGAATTCCGCCCTTTGAAGAATAAATTGTTATGTATTTTTGATATTACAAAAAAAAACCCATTGTACAAAATATAACAGTGAAAAATCAAAAAACAGCAATCAAACCAGGAGGCAAAAGAGAGCAAAACAGCAACAAACACTCACGTCTTCAAGGGGGCCCCCAAAAGGAATAATGGGGGTCTAAAAACCGAACCCCTTCCCTTTATAACCCCTCATTAAAAAAACAAGAGAGAGAAAAAAAGTGTTTAAAAAAAGGAAACATGATTCGACCCTAAATCTTGTTTTCCCGTCAGTAGGTGGTTTTAGTCCAAAAAAATTTAAAAGAATTTAAGGTGTGAGGCTAATGGACCTTGAGAGTTTGATCCATTTTCTTGAAGACATTTGTATTGTATTGACAATATTTTTAGGGGGTGGGGGGGGAGGTTGGAACAAAGCAGAACAGAAGAATGGGAGAGAAAAAGTGTGAAAGAAACAGCTGTCGTGTTAAAAAAAACAAAATAAATAAAAAGAAGAAAAGGAAAGAAAAGAAAGAAAGTGAAATTAAAAAAAAAAGAGGGAAAGAAAAAAAATAAAGAAAGAAAGAGAGAGGAGAGAGAGAGAGAAGAGAGAAGAGGAGAGAGAGGGGGAGAGAGAGAGAAAGACAATGACAAATTCTTTTATTTCAAAGTAAGAATAGCCCCATGTGCTTTTTTAAATCCGTTCCGCCCCTTTGGGAAAATATGATAATAAAATAGAAAAAAGCCTTACCAAACACTCACACAGTAAACGGGAAAAAAAATATTAAAAAACAAAAAAAAAAATCACGGGAAAAAAAAGAGAGAGAGAGAGGAGCGAAGAGAGAGGAAGGGAAAAGAGGAGAGGGGAAGAAGGAGAGGAGAGGAGGAGAGAGAGTACAAAAAAACCCAAAAGCAAAAAAAAAGCAACAACAGCAACAAGGGAGAGGGTACAACCGATTAATCCCCTCCCCCCCCCCCCCCCCCAAAAAAAAAACCCAAACAAAAAAAACCCCCCTAATATAAAGGGAACAAACCAGTAAAATTAATAGTATCTTTTTCTAAAGGAAAGAAACGTCAAAAAATTCATTATACTTTTTTTAGGTAAACAAAAGCAATAGTAATTCAAAAAACAATTTTATATAACAGACTTAGGAGATTATGCAAAACAGTTTAGCCCCCCGCCAATACACATAAACCCTACAATTAATACAACACACACCACACACACACACACACACAACACAACACACACACCACAAACACACAAACACACCGTGGGGCCCCACGCACCCCCCCCACGTTTTTTAATTTAAAGCCAAAAACAAATCTTTATTTTTAAAATCATACATGTCTGAAAAGGGGCATCTCACATTGAAATTAAGTATACATAATTGTACACTCAAAAAAAGATATCAAAATAGAACTTCATAAATCTCAAATACAGTCAACTTACCAAATAAAATTGAAATTTAATCTTAAAAGCATTCAACAGGATGCAAACTGTGAGCACGAAATTTTAAAACTATAAGCAAACTAAAAAGGGGAGAAGAGAGAGAGGAGAGAGAGAGGGAGAGGAGAAGAGAGAGAGAGAAGAAAAACCCCGGTGTTTGCTTTTTGTCAGTTTTGTAATTGTTCCCAGGCACAAAAGGGGCTTACTCTTCTGAAAAGCAAAAACAGGTTTTTAACGTGTGCGCAAGGTGTTTTTGCGGCGTTTGCACCGGGCCTCCTTTATACCCCCATCCGAAAGGAAGACGCAGCAGACAGAAAAAGGAAAGAAAGAAAGAAAGAAAGAATGACAGGCAGAAAACAGACGAGGACAGACAGACGACATATTGGGGTATGGCTTTTTTTGATCAAAAAAAACTTACCAAGCAGTCTTGCGTGTGGTGTGTGTGTGTGTGTGTGTGTGCGTGCTGCGTGCGTGGTGCGTGCGTGCTGCGTGTGGTGTGTGTGTGTGTGTGTGTGTGTTTGGTGTGTGGTGGTGTGGTAAGTGTGTCTTTATTTATTGCTTATTTTTTGTTTTCTTCTTTTTTTTCGTGGAAAAGGGAAGGGTACTCATTGTGTGTGTGTGTGTGTGTTGTGTGTGTGTGTGTGTGGTTTTGTGTTTTGTGTTGTGGGGTGTGTGTGTGTGTTTTTTTTGTGTGTATGTTTTTGGTTGTGTGTGTGTTGTGTGGGGTTGTGTGTTTGGGTGGGGGGTGTGTGTGTGTGTGTGTGGTGTGTGTGTGTGTGTAGGGGTGGGTGTGTGTGTGGTGTGTGTGGTGTGTGTTGTGTGTGTTTTTGTGTGTGTTGTGTGTGTGTGTGTTGTGGTGGTTTAATGGGGTGTATTCATTCAACAAGAAAAAACAAAGGGAAGAGAAGAAAAAAATAATATCAAATAGCGCACAAGGCGCGCTTAAAAAACTAAATGTTTGTGCTCAAGTAAACTCAGCATTTCATGGCGGTAACAACCCCTTTTTTGACCACGGGGAGACGGGGGAAGAAAAACTAAATAGAATGATAGAGCACTACATTAAGAGATAATGAAAATAATGACCATTTCTAAAAAAGACCACTCCTTTAAAAAATAAGCACCCAAAAGTTTGTATCCTTTGTGTTCAAAAAGCTAAAGGTGTCCCTAACCATGTGGTTGTGGGGGGAGCGGGGCGTCAGAGACCTCAGTTTTCCCCAGGGGCCCAGCTATGAGGGCGGGCCCTCCCTCTCCCTCGCTGCTTTACCTTCCTGACCCAAAAAAAGGGGAAGGCCCCTTTACAGCTGGGTGAATGGGGGACTGTATGAAGCCAAGGTACGAAAAAGGGGTCACCACCAAGGGGTAACCACGCTCAGGGGGTTAAACCCTTTATCTATCATCTACTTCTTCCCTTTTCTGACGCCCGTGGGGGCACCTAAAAAGACTCAAAAACCCATTCCCTCCTTTCCCTCTCTCTGTTCTGCCTTTCTGGGTTTTGTTGGTTCTGGGCCTGTCCATTCGCTGGGGAAAAGCGAGTGCTCACCATGTTTCTACCCAACCCACAAAGTTAAAAAAATGACAAAAAGAAAAAAGAAAAGGATGAAAAAATAACTACGGCAAGGCGCCATAAAAAAACAAACAATAGTTGCAAGAGATAAAAAAATAAAAATAATAATAAAAATGTAGGGAATTTTTGCGCTGAATCTTGTAAAGCAACAAATCAAAGCACTAAAAGGGAGATGAATAAACATTCAAAAGTTTTTTGATAATTGTGCCTTTTTGGACATAAATAGCTCGGGCTGCGTCACAGAAAAAAAGGACTCATACTACTTAGGTCAAAGGCCGTAAAATAGCAGACAACATCCCCAGAATTGAATGGTTGGCTGGTAGCCATTAAAATGGTTGTATGTGAGCACTAGCCCGGTGTTTCAGTTCTCCACCTTTCTTTTGCAATGCTTCTTTCTTTTTGGTTTTTTTTTTTGTTGTTTGGGTTGGTTGGGTTGTTTTTTTTTTTTTTTGGGGGGGGGGGGGGGGGGGGGGGGGGGGGGGGGGGGGGGGTTTGGTTTTTGGGGGGGGGGGGGGGGGGGGGGGGGGGGGGGGGGGGGGGGGGGGGGGCCCGGGGGCCCGGGGGGGGGGGGGGGGGGGGGGGGGGGGGTTTTCGGGGGGGGGGGGTTTTGGTGGGGGGGGGGGTTTTGGGGGGGGGGGGGGGGGGAAGGGGGGGGGGGGGGGGGGGAGGGGGGGGGAAGGGGGGGGGGGGGGGGGAGGGGGGGGGGTGGGGTTTTTTCCCCCCGGGGGGGGGGGGGGGGGAAAAAAAAAAAAGGGGGGGGGGGGGGGGGGGGGGGGGGGGGGGGGGGGGAAAAAGGGGAGGGGAAAGGGGGGGGGGGTTTGGGGGGGGGGGGCGGGGGGGGGGCGGGGGTGGGGTTTTTTTTGGGTGTGAAAAAAAGGGGGGGGGGGGGGGGGGGGGGGGGGGGGGGGGGGGGGGGGGGGTTTTTTTTTTTGGGGGGGGGGGGGGGGGGGGAGGGGGGGGGGGGGGGGGGGGGGGGGGGTGGGGGGGGGGGGGGGGGGGGGGGGGGGGGGGGGGGGGGGGGGGGGGGGGGGGGGGGGGGGGGGGGGGGGGGGGGAAGGTGGGGGGGGGGGGGGGTGGGTGGGGTGGGGGGGGGGGGGGGGGTGGGGGGGGGGGTTTTGGGGGGGGGGGGGGGGGGGGGGGGGGCCCCCCCCCCTCTCTACTACTAAAAATTTTAAAAATCCCAAAAAAATTTTTAAATTTTTAGCTAAAAATGCAAAAAAATTTTAAACTGTAAAAAATAAAAATAACAAAATTAAAAAAATTTAAATGGAATTTTTTTTTTATTTGCAAAAAAAAAAGCTTTATTTTCCCAGTTTTAAATTTTCATGAAACGCCGTAATGTTGTTTTTTCCAAATGAAATTTTTTTTGGTAAATAAAGAAATAATTTTAACACACAAAATACATACAACAACCCCCAAAACTTTCTAATGTGTGTGTTTTTGGTGTGTGTGTTGTGTGTGTGTGTGGTGTGTGTGTGTGTGTGTTTGTGTGTGTGTATGGTGTTTTGTGTGGTGTTTAATTTTTTTCTTTACTTGGGATTTGACACACCCCCTACATACAACAACATACATACATACATACATACTAATACAACATACTATGACATAAATACTACATGAATACATACTACATGCTGATAATACCACATTACTACTGCATAATACATCATAATATATCATAATAATAATAAAATACTGGTTTTTTACAGCGCATATTTGCAAAAAAAAATAAAAGCGTTTCATTCATCCTAGTCTTTCAATCTGTCTTGTAAACGCTCTGTAATCGTTCTTTTTTCCCAAATGATTTCTTTTATTATCTCCCGAAATAAATACTTTTCGACAAAAACACATACATACATACTACTACATACATACATACATACATTTCCCTTCCCCCTGACAAATAGGCCCGCTCTGGTTTTGAAGTAGTCCCGACCTGATTGTTCAGAAGGACTCACTGCTTGCGGTGTTGTAATGCTTAAAGGGGTTTTGCACTATCCTTTTCAATGCCAAACTTTTGGGGGACTCCCACGGGCTTTGTATACCTTCAAAACCCTTTTTAAAAAGTGATGAAGTTGGGGAAAAACAGGTCTCTTGTGTTGAAGATGTTTTTCCATCAGGATGTGGCAGTTAAAAATCTGTTCGATTGTGCTCTCCCTCCCCTGAACCAGTTGTTCTTGAAAGGGTTTTCTTCTCCCCCTTCTTGAGTGATTCAAAATAATTTTGAGTATGACTTGGGGGCGGGGCTGATGAGGTGTTGTTCTAAGTTTTAGCATTGGCGTAAATTCCCTTTGGGCAGAGGTATGATAGTGTTGTGTCCTTTTTTGGCCACTTTTTTGTCCCCCAAAATCTTCTACAGTTAGCGTAACATTTGGATGCTGTTCGCCACCATGCTTGAGAGCTTGGGGATGTTTTTGTCCTGGGATTTTCTACTGGTAAACTGCGGAGGGCTTCTTCCATTTTCCCCTCAGATAGGTAATGGCGGGGTCCCCTTGATTTGTGCTTCCGCTTCTTTATGCTCTTGTCAGGTTGGTTTGGGTAATTGTATAGTTTTGACAATACTCTCCACCTGTTCAATGCAGCTGAGCTTTCGGAGGGGGTTTTCGGAGCTGTCTTAAATGACTGATGTTTTGGGTTTTTGAAGGGGTTTTGTGATTTTCTTCGGGGTTGTATCCCCTTTTTACTTTTTCCCCATTCTGCTTTTTCCGATCTCATACTTGACAGATCCACTTCTCTCGGGCCCTTTTAATGCTTTTTCACAAGATTTTTAGCCCCCGGTTTTTTTAAAGGGGTTGGAAGACCGGGTTTGGTTTTCATGCTCTTCTTGTATGCAGAGGCCCAAGATGTCATTGGTTCAGGGCGGGTGTTTATCCTCTGAACCGGTAACCCCTCTGCTGTTTTCGGACTGCCTCATTAAAGTTTTTTGTGAGGTCATTGTGTCATTGTCCGGGGGGGGGTTTTATTGCCGCAAAAGCCGCCAAGCTTAGTTTGGGAAGATTCCTCGACATCTGGATCTTTCAGTTTGTCCACGTCAAATTTGTCGGGGTTTCCGGGCTTTTATTTTTTTAGCTTAAATTTGAATACCACAAAAAGGTGGTCGTGCCCATGTCAGCCCCGGTTTGGTTCTGTTTGGCTTGTTGATGCGGTTTTAAAACGCCGTGGTGTTAAGGAAATTATTTGGTTTTGGATCTTGCCGTTTTGGGGCATGCCGGTTGTCCTCCTTAAGCTTGTGGGGGATGAGGGATTGGCAAAGGAAACTGTGGGTGCAGCAAAAATCCCGCAAACGTATCCCTGTCGTTGGCTCTCCAGTTTCCCAAATGCCAAATGTTCCGGCCCCTTGGGTTTTAAGGCAGGACCTATTTTCGTTAAAATCCCCTTTAATGATGAGAGTCTTTCTTGGGGATCTTTTATAATGGTCTCTTTAAGTTCTTTGTAAAATTCTTTTATTCTTCATCTGCTGGCAGATGATGGTGAATAGTTTGTTGATGGTATGTTCTTGGGGTTGGCCGACCGGGTGGATAATCCTGCTGGAAGCCCGGGGTTTCGCTGATAATGCACCCCCCACTTCCTTTCTGACAAAAAAGCCCCCTCCATGTGTGATGTTTCTCTTCCCCGTACCGATCTTGTTGCCCTTTTTCAGTCTTTTCTCCCAAAACCGTCCCTCTCACTTCCCTAGTCCAATTTAAGTGGTCAGGGCAGTCAGAGAATTCTTGTTACTGCTATGTACATGTAACCCCGGAAACCTGTCGCATGTGGGGGGGAAACCCCAATAGAAAAAAAATAGGAGACTTGGAGAGGAATTGGCGCACCCGGAATATCCCAAGCCACAGAAAAAACATGAGAGACAGATACAAAGCCCAAAAAGATACCGGGTCGGTCGAGGCCCCCGGGTTTCCAACGGCGCCTTTCCCCTTTATCAACACAGGGTGGAAGTGAAAAGTCACTATGGGGTTTTAAAAAATTACTTAAACTCCCTGAGAAAAATCACCATTGGTCATGGAACGTCCGTCCTCACCAGTGCGGAAAAAAAAAAAAAAAAATCAAAGAACTAGGTTGAGCTTACCGCTAAAAAGGGAAATAAATGGGACATCAAACATACAAACATAATTAAATAAAAACATACATACATACAGAAGACAGACAGACAGACAGCACCCCACAATTAAATTACAGTAAAGTTTTATGTGAGAAGACAACTGATATTACAATTTTCTGCGAGTATTTTAAAAATTCACGAAAATTAATTTTCTTGAAAATTAACCTCCCTTTCATTTTATTGTCACGTAGACCGGGCAATCCAAAAAAATCAAAAGGGGATTGAAGGGGGTCAAAACCAAGCGTTCTTTTTTTTAAAAATACTTTTTTTTTTTTTAAAATTTCCCGGCTTCTCTTTTGTATTAAAAATCTATTTTTTCTTGGCAAGAAATATTTCTCAGTGCTTTTTCATCATTTAAGTTTTAGAATGCATACAGTTTACATTTTAAAAATGTATTTCTACGACGTCTTGCAAGTTGAAATCAAACCCTTCAGTACTGCATTCAGGGGCCCCCTCCCTTCCTCTCTTCTCTCTCTCTCTTCTCTCTTGGCCAGCGCGCGCTGTGCTGCCCCTACGCCGTGGTTTGTGTTTTAAAAAATTTCTTAAAAGTGTTTTGAATAGAATTTTTGGGAAAAATATGGCGTTTCATGAGATCAATAACACCTGTACGTTTTTAAAAATAAGTACATTATTTAAAAAGTTTTTTCTTGCTATTTCATCGAAATTTCTATATTTTTCCAAAGTTTTTTTTCAAGTATTTTTTAAATAGGGGTTTTGGGGAGGGGGGGGGGGGGGGTATGTTGTTTAATGATGATCAAAATACTGTTATATTTTTACAACAACACACCAAACCCTCTCTCTCCTCTCTCTTCTCTCTCTCTCTCTCCCCTTTTCTCTCCCTCTCTTCTCTCTCTCTCTTCTTCTCTCTCTCTCTCTCACTTCCAAACCATTTTTGAAAATTTTTTTGATATTCATTAGACAAAAAAATGTTTAAAAAATATTTTTTTGTTGTTGGGATATTAGTTTTTATTTTCTTTATTAACTTTACTTTTCGCATTTTTTCAAGTTCAATCTGGGATTATGTAAAATTCTATTAAATAACAAATTCCCTTTTATTGGCTTAGTATAACGGGTTAGCGTTTTTTTTGGTTTAAAAAGGTTTTTTCCCTTGGAGTTAACTCAGTGCCCAACTCCCCCCCCCCCCCCCCCCCCCCCCCCCCCCCCCCCCCCCCACTCCCCCAAAAAGTCCTTGGGGTGAGATATAAAATGAGGGTTTCCCGTGGCGAACGCCGCATAAACATCTTGCCAAAGTTAAAAAAACTTCCGTTTTCGGGGGGAGGCATAAGATTAAGAAAAGCCTTAGTCTTATTCCATTATTTAGTATTTTTTTATGTCGTTTGTTTTTTTTGTTTACAAAAAAAACATTATCTTTCCACCAACCACAAACCCCCACACACACCCCCAACACACCACACCCTGGGAAGCTAAAGGGGAGAATTATTTTAAAAGGGTGAGACTTCGTGATAAAAAATAAAAAAATCCCCTCAAAAAGGGGGTTTTTTTAAAGACCGTCTGCCATAGATAAATTGGGTTTGCTTTCAAGCATGTAAAAAATTCTTTGAAGAAGAAAGAAAGTTCTTGCAACATTTTTTTTATATAAAAAGGCGTTATGATAAGTTTGGGATGCAAGTTCTACATAAACTTAAGAATTTGGGTTTTCTGGGATTTTTTTAAATTTATTAAAAATTTTTTTACTAAAAGAAATAAGGTTAGAGTAGCTAATCTATTTAGTTTTGATTTTTCATATGGGCTTCCCCCAAAGGGTTTTGTAAAATCGCCCCTCTTAATTTTTTTTGTGATGATCTTCCTATGAAAATTGTCGAAGGAAATCGTCTAGTACAATATGCAGATGTATATGTATGGGATAATGTTTTTATGAAACGAAACACCCAAAAAAGAGCTTTTAAACTACATTAAAAGGTATACCGAACCAGCTTAACAACATGATAATTTTTTGCTCGAAAATGGATTTACTTTTCCACAAAAAAAACGTACACTGGTTTTAAAAGGAAGAATCAGGCCTACCAGAATTTAGAATTGGGCCCAAACATTTGATAAAAAGACACCGTAAAGTTTTTGGGGTGTTATTCTCATTTTAAAGTAATTTGGAAATGAAATCGAAGAAATTTAACAAAGCAAAGAAAGGTTTAAAAACTTTTTAAAGATGGTAAGAAACATTTCTGGGGCCAAGACACTTTAAAATAAAAATATTTTTACATCCTTTTCGTTAAAAATATCTTTTGGAAAGAGGTTTTTTTCTGCGCCAAAGTATTTACTTAAAATTTAAAAAGATGGGACTGAAAAGATACAGACGGCTCTTGGGTGTGCCTTACACCCCTCACCCCGGGGAACATTTAACGAAGTCGGCTTTGCCTTTAGTGATTACCGTCAACTGGCATTGCAAAATATTTGTTAGAAACAAAACGACGAAAATTTTATTTCAGAAGAAATAGAATAAAATAGAGTTTAATTTCCTAAAAGAGCGAAAATATATCCTCTTTAATGCCCATAAGTACAATGTGTCTGATCGGGTAAAAACTCTGAGTCAATCAACACAGCTGGACACACAGAAGCAAGTTTACCTTTGCCATCATGGGGTGAAAAAGCACACTTTGAATAGAGGTGTCTAATGAAAACAAAATGAAAACCCAAATTAATGGTTGCTGATTCCGACCCACATCCATCATAAATATTTTACCTTTTACAAATTTATACAGATGGATCCCCCTAGAAATCAAAAAAGGTTTGCTTTTTTTAACCGCGTTAAAAATTTAAAAATCATTTATATTGGGAAACATCACTCGATATTACGCAAAAATTTTTTAGCAATACTAAGGGCTTACTTATATCTTTGATTTTTCCGTTGGGGATATTTCAAATTCTTTTTTGTTGATTTTAAAACGGATTTTTATGCTTTAAAATCGCCATTTTCAAGAAAAATTCGAAAATATTTAGAGATTAAGCATGTCATAAATTTTTTAACCTTAAAAGGGGATAAGTGTAATTTTTTTTTGGTGCCTTCCCCACTGGGTTTTTTCCCAATGGTGGGCGGAAGGCTGCCAAAAAGGGTGCAAAATGGACGGGATGAATAGAATTGCATGTGCCTTTTTCTTACAAGAAGGGTATAGCTTCTGAACAAAAATCATGGGAGAAAGGTCATGATTAAAAGCAAATGAAGTCTTTTAAATAGAATTCAAACAATACCCATAATCAACAGTGGGAACCATAGAAATTAGTACAAATGTTTTTACGTCAAGGGAATTTACTTTATTCTAAGAATGAAATAATGCATTTATAAAAATTCAGCAAAAATGGTAATGCCTTTTGGTAAGAATATCACTAATGCTATATACTTTTTGACTGCCAAGTGTAAAACCTTTTATGCCCCATTTTCTGAAAAAACCCCCACCGATATTTAGTAATTTAAATTGGCATTTTAAAAATTTGAAAGGTCTTTGTTACAGTCCCAAGGACATTTTTTTATGTTTCTTAACGTTTTAAAGGGCTTGTTGGGGTTTTTTTTTTGTTTTTTAAATTTCCCCGTCGCATTGCAAGTTTTTTTGGGTTAATTTTTTTTTTTTTTTAACACCACATCCCCAAACTCCCGGGTTTTTTTTGGGGTTTTTTTTTTTTTGTTTGTTTTTTGGTTTGTTTTTTGGAGGGGGTGGGGGGGGGGGGGTTAAAAATCACTAAAAGGAAAAAAGACGTAAAATTTTAAATCAAAACACACACAACCAAACCCGCCCTCCTCCCTCCCCCTTTCCCCTCTCTCTCATTTCTTTCCCCCCCCCTATCTCTCTCTTTTACTTCAAAGTTAGATTTCATTTTAGATTAAGTGATTTTTTCTCCTTATTGTAAAAGGGGTTTGGTATTGGGTTATTTCTTTTCATGACATTCATTTTGTACGAGTATATTGCAATTTATTTCCCCTTTGTCTTGAGAATTATATATTTAGTATTATCTTAAAAAAACACCACACACACACACACACACAAACAACCAACAACCCCAACACACACACCACACAACACACCACACACACACACCACCACACTCTCTCTCTCTCTCTCTTTCTTCTCTCTCCCCTGCCCTTTAGTTTTTGGTTTTTTTTCCCCCTTTTCTTTTCCCTTTTTTTATTGTGTGAGTACCGGGTATTTAGTTTTTTTCATTTCATGACATAAACTGCATGATATAATCAAAAAGGGTTGACGGTGATCGTGCACTGTTTTGAGAATTATTATTTGTTATCCCCGAAACACCACCACACACACACCCCACACACACACACACCACACACACCACACACACACCACACACACACACACACACACCCCCTCCTCTCTTCTCTCTCTCTCTCTCTCTCTCTCTCCTTCTCTCTCTCTCTTTTCCACTATGACCTTATAGATTTGGCTGGGTTTTTTTTTTCCTTCTTTTTTTCCCCTCCTTGTTTTTATTGTGTGAGAGTATGGGTATTGACTTTTTTGATTATCATGACATAAAATTTGTATGAGTAATCAAACTAAGTGTTGAAGGTGATGTGTACTGTTTTGAGAAACATATATTTTAGTACCATCTCTGAAACAAACACACACACACCACACACACACACACCAAAACACACACACACACACACACAAACACACAACAAAAACCCTCTCTCTCTCTTCTCTCTCTTCTCTCTCTCTCTCTCTCTCTCTCTCTCTCTCTCCCCTCTCTCTTTCTGTATTGTGGCCTAAGGCCATAGCAATTAAATCATTCCTTCTCTCTCTCTCTCTTCTCTCTCTCTCTCTCTCTATCTCTCTCTCTCTCTCTCTCTCTCTTTCTGTTAATCAAAAGACGTTATGCTGAACAACTTAACAATCATTTCTTAATGTCTCTACTACATTATTTAAAAATGATAATCAAAGTCCAATAAACTTTAATGACTAAAACAATTACTTGAAGGAAGCATACTCCTTCAAACTTCCATTCCATTTATGTTGTTTTGAGGTCTATGGTTATCTAACTCCCTCAAACTCAAGAAAGCGCGGTCTTGATGGAATGACAGCAGAAATTGAACTATCACTCCTGTTATCACGACACCACTAACATATATATTTAACCTTTGTCTTGAAAAAACCCATTTCCCCTATGCTTCAAAACAGCTAAGTAATCCCCATCTCAATATCTGGTGACACTAGACCCCTCAAACTATAGACCATTTCATCATTTCTATCCTTCCAAACCTTGGAACACATTAAACAAACATAGGGCGTCATTTTTAGAAACTACCAATTAATTCACCCTTCCGTCTGGATTTAGACAAAACACTATGTCATACTGTACTGATTACCACTCGTAGACAATGCTATTTAAACTTTTAAAGACAATAAATTTTGTGGAGTTACTATTTGTAGATCTCAAAAAAATTTTGACACAATTGACCAACACTTCTCATAAAGAACAAACTGTACCATTTCTTACAAAAACCTTACAACTCTTTCTTCCCATCTAGAAACGGCAACAGTGTGTCCGCCAAT
>CM054151.1:3589138-3669138 GCA_028751875.1 Rapana venosa
TCTTCTAAAAAAGGGCTTTTTCATATTCTAGTTTAAATATTTTTTTGGGCTTTTGCTGTACTTGAGCCCCAGTAAAATGCCCCAATTCAATATCTTATTTTTACGTGTAACAACTTGTGTACTATTTGAAAAATTAAAGGGTGTTCTTTTTTTATGATCTATAATTTTGGGCTTTTCTCTCTCTCTCTTCTCTTTTTCTCTCTCTTTCTCTCCCCTCTCTCTCTCTCTCTCTCCTCTTCTTCTTCTCTCTCTCTCCTCTCTCTCTCTCTCTCTCTCTCTTCTCTGTTTTGTTTTTGTTTTGTTATTGCTGTAGTTGTTGTTTTGTTGTTTTTTGTTTGATTTGGGGTTTTTTTTTGTTGTTTGTTGTTTTTTGTTTTGGTTTTTTGGTGTGTGTGTGTGTGGGGGGGGGGGGGGGGTTGGGAGGGTTTTGTTGGGGGGTTTTTTTTGTTGTTTTTTTTTTTTTTGGGGGGGGGTTTTCATTTGTTGTTTGTTTTTCTTGTTTTTTTTTTTGTTGTTTTTTTGGGTTTGGGGGAGGTTTTTTTTTTTTGGGGGGGGGGGGGGGGCAGGGGGGGGGGGGGGGGTTCTGGGGTTTTTTTGGGGTTCTTTTTGTCTGGGTTGTTTGTTTCCTTTTTCTCTCTTTTTTTTTTTTTTTTTTATTTTTTCCCCTTTTGCTTTACTTTTTAAAAATTTGGTACTGATTTCTTATTAACTTGTGACCCTACGGGGGGGGGACTGGATGAAAAAGCAATGAGTACTTATTATTACCCGGGAAAAAAAAGAATTTGTCTCATTATTACAAAGTTTAGATGTTCTTTTTTTGCTTTATTGAGGTTTCCCCCCTTTTATTGTGTGAGTGTTTGGGTATTGAAATTTTTTTTTTTTTAAACATGACATTCAATTTGTATGGTATAATTAAAAAATGTGGTGTTTTTGAGTGTGCTCGGAGTATTAAATTTTTTTTATTATCCCTCAACACAAAACACACACACACACACACACCCCAAAACCACAACACACACACACACACACCCCACACCCCCACACACTCACACACCACAACAACACACACCACCCCAACACACACACACCCCCCCCCCCCCACACTCATCACATTTTCTCCCTCAATGCTGTATAGGTTTAGATTCTTCTTTTGTTTTGTTTCTTTTTTTATTGTGTGAATATTGAGTTTTTAGTTTATTTCATTTCATGAATATAATTTGAAAACGAGTATAATAAAAAAAGGTGTTGGGTGTAGTACTGTTTTGGGAATTATAAATTGGTTTTATTTTGAAATACCACACAACACACTCGGTCTCGTCTCTGTCTTGTCTCTGTCTTGTCTTTTCTCTCTCTTCTCTTCTCTCTTTTCTCTCTCTCTCTCTCTCTCTCTCTCTCTCTTCTCCCCTTTCTTTTCTCTCTCTCACCTTTTTTTTTTTCCCTTTTTTTTAGGGTTTGTTTTCCCTGAGGGAAGGATTTTTATTTTTATTTTAATTACTTTTTGGACTTGTCCTCTGCATTAATTTTTAAAAACGATTGCCCTTTTTCCCAATATCTTATTTTTTATGTTTTAAAGGATATGAAACCTTTTGGGTAAGTGTAATGTTTATTTTTGGGCTTTTTAATTTTGGGTTTTGTTATTCTTTTGGTTTTTTTGTTGTTGTTGTTGTTTTTTTTTCTCTTTTTTTTTCTTTTTTTGGGTTTTGGGTTTTTTCTTTCTCTTTTGTTTTTTTTGGGGGGGGGGGTTTTGGGGGTTTGGGTTTTGTTGTTGTTTTTGGGGGGGTGGGAGGGGGGGGGGGGGGTGATGGGGGATTTTTTGGGGTTTTCTTTTATTAGTTTGCTTGGGGGGGGGGGGGGGGGGTTGGGGGGGGGGGTTGTTGGGGGGGGGGGGGGGGGGCTGTTTTTGAAAAGGGTTGTTTCTACTGTGAGATTGTTTAAGGGTTGGGTTATTTTAAAAGATGTATCCCTAGGGGCGGGGCCCGGGTTTTTAAAAAAGAAATGAGTGTTTTTAATTATCTCAAAAATTTAAAAAAATTTGTCATTTGTCATTGTCTTCCCCGACTAAAGAATAAAAAAAAAAAAAAAATAAATAAAAAATAGCATTTGTTCCATGTTTAATTCTGGTATTATATACAACTTTTTTTTAATCCTTTGATTGTGCTTGATATAAGCAGGGATATACATTAGTTGGTTTAAACAAAACTTGTTTATTCTATTATTTTTTTCCTCTAATAAAGTTATTGTCTGGCTTCCTTCTTCCCTTCTTCATGGGAGTTAAGTCTTGTGATAAGTCTTTTTGTGCTGATAGGGCAACAAATTGCCTTTTCCTTTTTAGTTTTTTTTTTTTTCAAATAATCGGTTTACTTTAAATGTAGTATGAACATTCATATTTCAATCCTCCCCCCTCCCAGTTAATCATTACATTGCAGTTCTTTGATTTAACATCAGTATGGTTGTCTGAGATTGAGAGGCATCCGGATATTAAACAGATTTTTTTTTTTCTGCATATGAAGTCGATGTTTTGTTTTTTCTCTTTTTTTTTTGTGGTTATGATTGTATACATTTCGATGTGTGTGTGTGTGTGTGTGTGTGTGTGTGTGTGTGTGTGTGTGTGTGTGATTCTTTTATTTCGAGAACAATGGAATAAGCACTCATGTGGGTTTTTTTTTTTATGCAGTTCCCGTGTATATGCAGTTTTGTAAATTTTGTCATCCGTTCCGATGGGAACTCTTCCGAAAAGCGGAGCTGGTTTTAACCCGTGCGCAAGAAGTTCTGCCTGTGTGTGTGCATGCGTGCACGTGTGTGTTGAAGAGAGAGAGAGAGAGAGAGAGGAGAGAGAGAGGGGAGAAGAGAGAGAGAGAGAGAGAGTGTGTGTGTGTGTGCACGTGTGTGTGAGTGAGAGTGTGTAGCTTTTTTCCTGGTCAGATCAGTTGATCTATCACTGAAAAGTGCTCTGCTCCTGTGATGGCCATTGATTTCACCAGAAGTGCATATGATGAGACTATAAACCACAGGTAAAGTCGAATTCCGCTGAAACATTGTAAGATATTTCACAATCACAATGTTTGTTTTTAAAATGTTGGTTTTTGAGATTTTTTCTGCACACGAGTTAAAATCGCCTAATACTGACTTTGGCCACAAAATTACAGCAAACTTCAATTGTTCTACGTTGTTAAAAGACTTTAATAATGTTGTACGGGATTTATCATACGATCAAACCACAAAAGCCCAACCCTAAAAACCCCCACATGGTTTGGAAAATTTGGTTTAGCAGCAGACACCTTTTTGATTCCGCGAAGTAGTAATGACAGTGATCTCCCTTTATCATCTTCCGGCTTTGACAACATGCTTGTTTTGCAAAACAACGTCACTTTTTCTGATTTCAGCGTTTTCCTAGCTTCTTGCTTACATACCGGTGAGTTAGTGCATTGTATTGGTAGAAATATTCAAAATCCCTCTGTGGTTGAAAGTGTTTAGCCAAATGACTAAATCTTATTTATAGCCGATCACCTATGTAAGCAGCTGAATGCATTTTGCATTCAAACCTTCCTGTTACTAGTGTTACTTAAGAGATAACCTTCCTGTTACTAGTGTTACTTAAGAGATAGCCTACACAGTTATTGAGTTAATCAACTGTTGGTGGAAAGTGTTTTCTCTTTCGGTGTTATTTCGCGAAAAGGCACTGATCTCATTTCCTCTCCTTCGTTTAGTTGAGGATCCAGTCACACGCAGAAGATTGGAACTGTGACGGTTAAGTTGCACTGAATTATTACCCAAGCAAGTTTCGATCATTTCGCCACGATGTGCTCATCGATCATTCATACTCCTGCCAAGATTAGAATGGTTTTAAAGTGTTCCACATTCACGCATTATCATTTTGGTAAGTTTCATATGTTGCTGCAGAAACTGGCATGTAAATGTTTCCTTGTTTATCCTGGCGTTGGGCGTTCCGCAGCTTTATATCCTAGGGGCCACCTGAAATAAATAATGAATCATTGAATGCATTGTCTCACTCATCACACAGGTCTTGGAATCACTGTGAGACTTATCCAAGTACACATGTTTGAATAGTTTTTGTGTTTAAAATTTGTCAAATACTTTGCTATAGATATATTATTACAAAAATTATAATACACTGTACTCGTCTGTAGTTTTTGTGTTTAAAATTTTTCAAATACTTTGCTATAGATATATTATTACAAAAAAATATAATACACTGTAGTTTTTGTGTTTAAAGTTTTTCAAATACTTTGCTATAGATATATATATTATTACAAAAAATTATAATACACTTTATACCAACAACCAGACTCCTTCCAAGCTAGGAGGAGTTTTTCACCATTAAAAGTTTGATGGAGACTAGATTGTTGACTCTGTGAGTCTGTGATATCATTTATTTCACAGTATAGCTCAGTGGTCAGAGCACTCACATTCCCCCAGCCAAGGTTATATATGTTGAGCAGCATTTAGCGTGGTTACCAAGTGGATGCGTGACCGGTTGCATATGTTGGCTTCGGTTTAGTCCCCCAGTTCACTCAGCTGTCAATGGGTATTGCCTTTTTAGGGTCAGGAAAAGTATGGCAGTTGGGGGGGGGGGGGGGAGATGGGCGCCACCATCAATGTGCTGGCCCCTAGAGGCCTCTGACCTCTCGCTTCCCATCAACCACATAACGCCATAAGTTATGGGAACATTTTAACCTTCTTAATTTTACCTTTTTATAACCCATGGCCTATTTCTTAAAAATTGCATTGCATACTTAAGTCCAAAATTTGTAATGTGTGCGAACCAGTCCCTGTATCAGAAGTCTCTGCTGAGACACAAAATCACAATAACATGTTTCATTGTTTATGATCATTATCTTACTCCTGAAATATGGTTTGTTGCAGTCACGATCATTCATAGCTGGATTTTGAGTCAACCCACGGAAACAAGCGGAAGGTGAGGTGAGGTCGACGTTGAATGTCCACACAAGTGCTGCAGAAGCTCCTGACCACACGTTCCCTCTGGGTGGCTGTGAGAACAGCCCGCAGGATTCATGTTCGGACACAGCTTCAGTGTGTGGGAGGAAGAAAGCGTCATCACCCACTGTATTTTCCCTCTGATAGAATAAACTGTGCCGGTTATTCATCAAACCCTCTCTCACATACAACAAACCTTCAGCAATATCCGGGTACTGACGGCAGTGAACGTAAAGAATCGCCATCTTCACATCTTCTGCAGAAGAGATTCTACGTCAGCATGGCAGACAATCGATACGTCGTCTGCTACGCCAAATTGGGGACTTCCAGTTGCAAGAAGTGTAAGCAGAAGATCGATAAAGGAGCGCTGAGGATTGGCAAAGTGGTGGCCAATCCTTTCGGGGATGACGGTGGTGAAATGAAGCAGTGGTTCCATCCCAGCTGTATCTTTGAGACGTTTCTGCGTGCCCGCGCCACGACGAAGAAGATCGAGGAACCTGATGACATGGAAGGCTTTGCAGACCTGAACCAAGAAGATAAGGACACTCTGAACCAACTGATTGATGGTTGGTACTCACACTTTTTAAAATGAAATAAACATGTATGATGTATGCGGAGGTTAACATTGATAAAAAGCATGGGTAGGGTTTTACTATTAGTATTAGTTCTGAATTCTGTGTTTTGAGATGGGTTTAAGAGTTATGAGTTTGTTATGTCTCTGATTGATATGATAGTCAGTGATACATGTGTACATGCCATTTGTAGTCTAAAAAAGATCAGAATATCTCTCTCTCTCTCTCTCTCTCTCTCTCTCTCTCTCTCTCTATATTATATATATATATATATTATATATATATCTTTAGAACTTTGAGTTTATTTCCTTTTTGCCACATTTTCATTTTGTGTCACAGTATTATATGTAAAGCCTAAAAGCAATGCTTTGAATAGATCTATCTATCTGCTAAAGTCATCTTAAAGTCTTGTCAGTTTTTTAAAAATTTTCACAAGAAAGCTACTAGGAAATATTTTTTTTGGTAAATTTCTACCATTCAAACAAAGTCAAAAAAATATAATTGTAGAACTAGAAGTCTTAGATTGGCATGAAAAGAAAGAAAGAAAATGTCACCCAGTAACAAGATCAGAATTAATGCTGCATGGCTGTTTTTGCAAATTGAAAGGGGATGAGGGAACGCGAGTGAGGAGGAGGAAATATACAATTTTCCATACATGTCCATCAGAAATACCTGATCAGAACCAGAAAAACAATCTTCACTGTAGATGTAGACAATCAAACGGTCCAAAACTTAAATCCCTGTCTTTGTTTTTACTTACTTTCTAGTCATGAATACTACTTTACTAGTCATCTTTTTATTTTTATTTTTAAAGTTTAAAAAAGACTCTAGAAGTTCTACAAACAGGATTTGACAGTGGAATTATTTCAGGTGATTCAATCAGTGCCACTTTTATTATTTTAATTTATTGTGTCTTGTTATTTATCTGAATATGAATTATGATTCAGTATCGTATTTTTCATTTCATGTCCTGGTTTTACAGACTCTCAGTCCAAGAGCAACTCGACGCCGAAAAAGAAGAAGGCTCCTGTACAATCCAAAGTGCCAGTGTCACCCCTAAAGGAAAGCCCTCTCCTCAGAAAGGGGCTGCTGCAGATGGTGAGACTCTCAACAAGTTGGATGAGGTTTTGTTGGTGTGGTTGTGAACCTGAGGTTGGCTGTGTGTGTGTACATGTATACATGCGTGTGTGTATCTGTCTGAAATCACTTTTTAGTGGATAGGTGTTAAAACTAAGTCACTCACATACGCGCGCGTGTTTTTGTGTGTGTGTGTGTGTGTGAGGGGGTGGGTTTCTTTGTTGGGAGGGAGTGGTTTAATGCTACTTGCTAGTAGTAGTAGTAGTATGTGTGTAGAATCCGCACAATTTTATTTGATTTGATTTTTATTTTTTTATTTATTTTATTTTATTCTTTTATATTGAGGATAATGGAACAAGCACTTATGTGGTCTTTTACATCCAGTCCCTGTGTGTATGCGGTTTTTGTAAATTCTGCTATCTGTTCCCACCGGCACACAATGGCCCACTCTTCTGAAAAGCGGAACAGGATTTAACATGTGCGCAAGATGTTCTGCGTGCGTTCCCACTTGGGGCCTCGGTTTATAGTCTCATCCAAAGGACTTTTGGGGAGAGTGGAGTCTGCACTGATGTTAACTCCAGGGGAAAATATCCCCTTGAATGGGAACCAAACCTGGGTTGTCAGATTGCAAGCGCAATGTTCTAACCACTAGGCAATTTTATTTATTTATTCATTCATTTATTTATACCACTTAAGTCACGGGCAGATTTCTCTGCGTGAAATTCAGGCTGCTCTCCCCAGGGAGAGCGCGTCACCACAAGAGCAGCGCCACCTTTTTTTTTTTTTTTTCGTTTTTCCTATCTGCAACTGTATTTGTTTCCCTATCATCTTTTTCTACAGAATTTGGCCAGGAACAACTCTCTTGTTGCCGTGGATTCTTGTACGTGCGCTAAACAAATTCTGTGTAACACACGAGACCTCGGTCTCATCCAAAAGACTAGCGCCCAGACTCATGGTCTAAGGGATGGATGGAAAAGTTTCGGGTCCAAACGGGATTCGAACCACCGCACACTTCCGACCCGGGCATTTGGCTTTCTAGACAGGCGCGTTACGTGTCAACGGCCATCAGACAGTGATCTCCTGACTCTAACCACTAGGCCGCCCGGGCCCCTGTACAGTGTCGCTGTGGTTTCAGAGCCCTGCACAAGTAGCGCTGCCGCAGGGGCGCCCAACAGCGACGACCCCAACGTGGAGAAAGACAACTCCTTCCGGCAGTTCCGACGGCTGTGCGCCGACATCGCGGACGAGAACAGCTACACCGGAAAGACGCAGCTTGTGCACAACTACATCACCAAGGGACACAGTGGCAGTGAGTGTGGCTTTGGTTACAAGTAGTGCTTCTGCTTCTTCTTCTTCTTCTGCTTCTTCTTCTTCTTCTTGTTCTTTTTCTTCTTCTTCTTCATTCTTCTTCTGCTTCTTCATCTTCTTCTTCTTCTGCTTCTTCTTCTCCTTCTTCTTGTCCTTCTTCTTGTTCTTGTTCTTCTTCTTCTTATTCGTCTTCTTCTTCTTCTTCTGTGTGTGTGTGTGTGTGTGTGTGTGTGTGTGTGTGTGTGTGTGCTCATGCGTGTGTGCATGTGACTTGGGCAGTGACTGTCTTGTCTGTTTGTTTATCTGTCTGTTTGTCTGTCTCTCACTCTCTCTCTCTCTATCTCTCTCTCTCTCTCTCGGGGACTGGATGTAAAAAAGCACATGAGTGCTTATTCATTATCCTTGAAATAAAAGAATTTTCATTGTCATTGTCTCTCTCTCTCTCTCTCTTTCTCTCTCTCTCGCTCTGTTGCCGTCCCTCTCTCTCTGTCTGTTTGTCTCTCTGTCCAGTTTCCAAAACAGCAGCTGCCTCCTCTGCTGTTTTGGAGATCATTGTCAAACACGACGGACAAACATATAAATTATTATTTATAACTGGAGTGACTGCCTGCCTGCCTACCTGCCTGTCCAGGTGGCTATCAGGGGGACCTGTACCTGCTGCTGAAGCTGTTGTTATTATTATTATTATTATTATTATTATCATCATTACTATCATTACTATCATTATTACTGATGTGTCTACCTGCCTACCTGCCTGTCTGCCTAGGTGGCTATCAGGGCGACCTTTACCTGCTGCTGAAGCTGTTGCTGCCAGGAGTGGTGAAGACAGTCTACAACCTCAACAACAAGCAGCTGGTCAAACTGTTCAGTCAGGTCAGTATGTGTGTGCGTGTGTGTGTGTGTTTGCACGTGCATGCGTGTGTGTCAATGGAATTTGTTCAAAACTATTTGATCGGGTTGCGTGTTTAAGAGTAGACTGAATTGAAGCGTTTTGTTGTGTTTTTAGAAGATAGAGCGGTATGCAAATTACATATTATTATTATCATTGTCATTATTATTATTATTATTGTCATTATTATTATCATTATTATCATTTTCATCATCATTATTGTTTTTTGTTTTGTTTTGTTTAATGTCTATTCACTACATGGTGATTTAGACATACCCGCATTCATACCAAAGTACCTATTATTACACACCCCATCTCTCTCTCTCTCTCCCTTTCTCTCCCCTACACGCACCCACACACACACATAAGTACTGTAATTACATATATATATATATATATCATCATTATTATTATTGTCATTATCATCATCATCATCATCATCATTATTGTGCTCATTATTACTATTATTATTGATGTTCTAACCTCAAGGTTATTTTGCCCCATTGTATACATGTATGTTTTTTCTTTTGCATTCTTTACAACTTTCTTTTCTTTTTCTTTTTTTTCAGATTTTCGGCACAGATTTACAAGAAATGGTGAATGACCTAGACCAGGTAATGTCGTGTTTTTCTTGTCCATGCTTTGTACCAATTTTTTATATTTGGTTAAATTGGAAAAGAGAAAATGTTCTTCTTTTTTTTAATGTGATATTGAAATTTCTTGTGTCTGGAGAGTTCAGTAGATCTGTTTATACTGTCTGTCTATGTCTGTGTCACTGTTCCTCTCACTCGGTCTCTGTCTGTCGTCTGTCTGTCTCTTCTTCCTCCCTCCCTCCCTCCCTCCACCCTCCTCTCCTCTTTTCCTTCTCTCTCTCTCTCTTCCTCTCTCTCTCTCTCTCTCTCTCTCTCTCTTTTCTCCTCTCTCTCTCCCCCTTCCTCTCCCTCCCTGCCCCTTCTCCCCCCCTTCCTCTCTCTTTCTGTCTCTCTCTCTCTCTCACTCTGTTGTATCTATCTCTCTGTCTTTGCCAGTGTGTGTGTCTCTCTGTCTCTGTCTGTTTGTTTTCTCTCTCCCCTCCCCCCCTTTCTCCCCCCCTCCCCCCCCCCCCCCCCCCCCCCCCCCCCCCCCCCCCCCCCCCCCCCCTCCCCCCCCCCCCCCCCCCCCCCCCCTACCCCCCCCCCCCCCCCCCCCCCCCCCCCCCCCCCCCCCCCACCCCCCCCCCCCCCCCCCCCCCCCCACCCCCCCCCCCCCCCCCCCCCCCCCCCCCCCCCCCCCCCCCCCCCCCCCCCACCCCCCCCCCCCCCCCCCTCCCCCCCCCCCCCCCCCCCCCCCCCCCCCCCCCCCCCCCCCCCCCCCCCCCCCCCCCCCCCCCCCCCACCCCCCCCCCCCCCCCCCCCCCCCCCCCCCCCCCCCCCCCCCCCCCCCCCCCCCCTCCCCCCCCTCCCCCCCCCTCCCCCCCCCCCCCCCCCCCCCCCCCCCACCCCCCCCCCCCCCCCCTCTCTCCCTCCCTGTCCTGTTCTCATCACGACTCACTGCAGTTTTAAGTAGACTTTTGTCAACAACAACAACAGCAACAACAACAATTCACTGTATCACTTCCCAACAATACATTTTCATTTCATTCTTTCTTTCTTTTTTATCAAGGATAATGGAATAAGCATTTATGTGCTTTTTTACATCCAGTCCCCGTGTGTATGCGGATTTGTGAATTCTGTCATCTGTTCCCACCGGCACACAATGGCCTACTCTTACGAAAAGCGGAACAGGATTTAACGTGTGCGCAAGATGTTCTGCGTGCGTTCGCACACGGGGCCTCGGTTTATAGTCTCATCCGAAGGACTTTCACGCTGACCATGCACAGCGCTGTGCAAATCCAGCATCACTCAGTGCAGGCCCCAGTGCTACAAATCAGCTCACTCCTTCCTTTTACCAAGTCCAAGTGTGGTCAGTTCCTGCTACAATCAGCACCAGCTGGGATGGGATGGGATGGATAGTGAGCTGAAAGTGGGGGACACTGACAGCTGTGTGAAGGTTTTTTTCCGTCATGCTTTGTCTGTTCCTCGTGCAGGGCGATGTGGCGGAGACCATCCGTGTGGCGTTTGAGGACAGTCGTCTGTTGATGCCCGCCAAGAAGAGCGCCCTCAGCCTGACAGAGGTAGGTAGATAGGGGGGGGGGGGGGTCGTTCCTGTTGGGTGTTCCCCAATGTGTGTGTGTCTTAATTTAAAATCAGTTAATCCTGTTATGAAGGATCTCATGCATGGGAGTGATCTGCATGCAAGCACTTTGATTTGCAATATTTAGCATTATAAAAAGCTCCATATGTCATCTTTATTATCATTATTAATTGACACAGCTTTTAGCCTAGCTGGGTCAAGATACTTTATAGATTTTGTATGCAATGGGGAGCAAACCTAACCTCTTAGTCACCAAACACACCTGCCAGAAATCATACAATGCTAATGTGTTGTCTATTCTTCTTTGTTGCTGAACGCTCAGACAGCTACTGCTGCTGTCTGTCATATGAGTGAAGATGCGTTGCGCTGCTGTTAAGCGCCTGACAAGTCTGGCCCAGCGCATCCGACTTCGACACTGGAAAGAGTTGTGATCTTTTAAGTCTTCTGAACCCCCCCAGGAGAATGGACCAAGACAGCAGAAAATAATAACAATAAATGGAATTTATATAGCGCTATATCTTGCAAACAGAAATGAAAGTGCTTGCATTCAACACACTCCTACACATGCAACCAATAACAATTAACAGAGTTAACAAATTCAAATGTACACACACACACTCACACAAAGGTTATACACTTTGGCAGGCTTAAATAAACAAGAAGGAGGTGACAGGGAAGAAAAGAACCAAAGAGAGGGATAGAAAAGAGGGAATCTCTAGGACAACTTTTAGATGGTGGGGATGCTATATATACTGACAGGCCTCCAGCATTCCCTCAGGGGGTGGGGATGCTGTCATACCATCGTTATTTCATGGGAGCCAACCTGTTGTCGTATCGCAGCACATTGGGTTGCTTCAAGGGTAAAGCGCTATACTGTACACGTTTCCCTGGTCATGTCCATATTTTGTAGGCATGTGAAACATGGACCACAACAGCAGACGTTGAAAGAAGGACACAGGCAATGGAGATGAGGTGCTTCCTTAAATTCCTTGGCATCTCATACAGAGATCACATCACTGAATGAGAAGTGAAGGCCAGAATTAGAAACGCCATAGGACCTATCAAGAGCTCCTGACTTCTGTGAAAAAAATCGCAAACTAAAGTGGTTGGTGCACGTCACACGAACATCTGGACTGGCCAAGACTGTCCTATACAGGGAACAGTACAAGGAGGGAGACGAAGAAGAGGCAGACAGAGAAAACGATGGGAAGACAGCATCAGAGAGTGGACTACAGGCCTTGAGTGGAACGAACAAACTGCTACAGAAAGCAGAGGATCGCAGGGAGTGGAGGAAGCTGGTTGCAAAATCTTCATTAGTGCCCCCACGGTCCAAGGGATTATGGGATAGGTGAGGTGAGGAGGTACACGCTTCCCTCTTATATAACCTGACATGGAGACATGAGTGTGTCGCACACAGGCAGGCAGGTGACATGACATGACATGACATGACATGAGGTGAGGTGTGGTGTGGACTGTTCTCAGGTGGACGCTCTGCTGACCAAGCTGTCGCAGTTCACCAAGGAGGAAGACCAGCAGAGAGTGCTGACCAAAATCGCCGTCAAGTGAGTCTGTCTCCCTGTTTGTCCATCTGTCTGTCTTGTCTGTCTGTCTGCCTCTTGTCTGTCTGTCTGTCTGCCTGTCTGTCTGTCTGTCTGCAGTTTTTCCTGTTCTGGCGCCGCTGCTGTCTGTTAAAAGATAAATCTCATGTCTTCCTCTGTCTGCAGTTATTACTGTACTCGTCACATTTCCTGAAATAGAATGGAGAACTCATTCATTTCCCAATTAGTCTGAAATATGAATGGAGATCAGATTCATTTCCTTTTCTGAAATAGAATAGGAGAACTCTTCATTTCCCTATGTCTGAAATAGAATGAGAACTCATTCATTCCATTATTCTGAAATAGAATGGAGAACTCATTCATTCCCATGTATGTCTAGAAAAGACATTGAGAATACATTCATTTCCATGTCTGAAATAGAAAGAACTCATTCATTTCCATCTGAAATAGATTGGAGAACTCGTTCCTTCCCCATGTCTGAAATAGAATACAGAACTCATTCCTTTCCCTGAAATAGAATACAGAACTCATTCCTTTCCCTGAAATAGAATACAGAACTCATTCCTTTCCCTGAAATAGAATACAGAACTCATTCCTTTCCCTGAAATAGAATACAGAACTCATTCCTTTCCCTGAAATAAAATACAGAACTCATTCCTTTCGCTGAAATAAAATACAGAACTCATTCCTTTCCCTGAAATAGAATACAGAACTCATTCCTTTTCCTGAAATAGAATACAGAACTCATTCCTTTCCCTGAAATAAAATACAGAACTCATTCCTTCCCCATGTCTGAAATAGAATACAGAACTCATTCCTTTCCCTGAAATAAAATACAGAACTCATTCCTTCCCCATGTCTGAAATAGAATACAGAACTCATTCTTTTCCCTGAAATAAAATACAGAACTCATCCATTTCTGTGAAATAGAATACAGAACTCATTCCTTCCCCATGTCTGAAATAGAATACAGAACTCATTTTTTCCCCATGTCTGAAATAGAATACAGAACTCATTCCTTCCCCATGTGTGAAGTATAATGGAGAACTCATTCTTTCTTTGTTGTACCAAAGGGATGGAGTATTGTCGTGCAGGTGTTTGTCGTGCAGGTGTTTGTCACGCAGGTGTTTGTCATGCAGGTGTTTGTCGTGCAGGTGTTTGTCGTGCAGGTGTTTGTCATGCAGGGGTTTGTCATGCAGGTGTTTGCCGTGCAGGTGTTTGTCGTGCAGGTGTTTGTCATGCAGGTGTTTGTCGTGCAGGTGTTTGTCATGCAGGTGTTGCTTTGTTGCAGGTGCTTGTCATGCAGGTGCTTGTCATGCAGGTGTTGCTTTGTTGCAGGTGCACAGCCAACGACCTGAAGATGGTGGTGCGCCTGATCAAACACGACCTCCGCATCAACGCAGGTGCCAAACACATGTGAGTCACCCACATGCCGCCAGCCTAGACATGCATGCGCACACATATGTACTTGCATGCATGCACAAACACACCTTCACACTTACGTCATCATCATCATCATCATCAGACCCGTGACCTTGGCGGTCATGGGGGAGACACGAAAGACGATGCCGTGGTAAGCCTCCTCCATCCATCTCGGTCCTCGGCTCTGCGCAGTAGTGCCGAGTCATTCACACATGTTAAAACCTGTCCTGTCTTTTGTAAGAGTAGGCCAGTGGGAACGGATGGCAAAATTGACAAAACTGCATGCACACGGGGACTGGATGTAAAAAAGCATGTGAGTGTTTCTGAAAATAAAAGAATACAGAAATAAATAAATAGTGAGTGTGGTGGTTACCCTGGAAACTGACCCCATGTCGTGGGTTGGCAGCCTGGATGGCCTTGACCCCAACGCCTACGCGGCCTTCCAGGCGTCGCGTGACCTGGGGGACGTGGTGGAGCGCGTGGTGAAGAACAGGCGGGAGGCCTCACAGCAGGGCCGGCCTGGGCTGACCAAGAGCCTGAGTGTCAAAGCCTCGCTGATGACCCCTGTCCTGCCCATGCTGGTCAGTCCTTGGCACTTCTTTCTTTCTGGGTGTGTGTGTGTGTGTGGGAGGAGGGGTGTGTGTGTGTGTGTGGGAGGAGGGGTGTGTGTGTGTGTGTGGGAGGAGGGGTGTGTGTGTGTGTGTGGGAGGAGGGGTGTATGTGTGTGTGTGTGTGTGTGTGTGGTGTGTGTGGTGTGTGTGTGTGTGTGGTGTGTGTGTGGTGTGTGTGTGTGTGTGTGTGGTGTGTGTGTGTGTGTGTGGTGTGTGTGTGTGTGTGGGTGTGTGTGTGGGGGGTGGTGTGGTGTGTGGTGTGTGTGGTGTGTGTGTGGTGGTGTGTGGTGTGTGTGGTGTGTGTGTGTGTGTGTGTGTGTGTGTGTGTGGTGTGTGTGTGGGGGTTGTGTGTGTGTGTGGTGGTGGTGTGTGTGTGTGTGTGGTGTGTGTGTGTGGTGTGTGTGTGGTGTGTGGTGTGTGTGTGTGTTGTGTGTGTGTGGTGTTGTGGTGTGTGTGGTGTGTGTGTGTGTGTGGGTGTGTGTGTGTGTGTGTGTGTGTGTGGTGTGTGTTGTGGTGTGGGGTTGGGGTGTGTGTGTGTGTGGTGGTGTGTGGTGTGGTGTGGTGTGTGTGTGGTGTGTGTGTTGTGGTGGTGTGTGTGTGTGTGTGGTGTGTTGGTGGTGTGTGTGTGTGTGTGTGTGTGTGTGTGTGTGTGGTGTGTGTGTGTGTGTGTGTGTGTGGTGTGTGTGCGTGTGTGTGTGTGGTGTGTGTTGTGTGTGTGGTGTCTGTGTGCGTGGTGTGTGGTTTGTGGGTGTGTGTGTGTGTGTGTGTGTGGGGGAGGGTGGGTGGGGGGTGGGTGGGTTGGTGTGGGGGTGGGTGGGGGTGTTTGTGGTGTGTGTGTGTGGGGTGGGGTGTGTGTGTGTGTGGTGTGTGTGGTGGTGTGTGGTGTGTGTGTGGTGTGTGTGTGGTGTGTGTGTGGTGTGTGTGTGTGGTGTTGTGTGTGTGGTGTGGTGTGTGGTGTGTGTGTGTGGTGTGTGTTGTGTGTGTGTGTGTGTGTGGTGTGTCCCTGACGGTGTCTTCTTGTGCTTTTGTGTGTGTGTGTGCATGGTGTCACGATTTGTTAGAGGGTGCTCTTTGGCCCGATACTTCTCACTTCAGCCCCCTAGGTTTTTGTCAGGGTCAAAAGGTAAAGGTGTCCCATAACCTATGTGGTTGTAGTGGAGTGAGGCATCAGAGACCTCAGCTTCTCTAAGGGCCAGCATATTGAGGGCGGTGTCCATCTCCTCTCCCTCTGCTTAACCTTCCCTGACCCTAAAGAGGACAGGTACCCATTTACAGCTGGGTGAACTGGGGGACTGTACTGAAGCCAAGGCGCACAAACGGTCACCTATCCAAGTGGTAACCACGCTCGGTGCTGCTTAACCTTAGCTGGGGGAAAGCCAGTGCTCTGACCACTGAGCTATCCTGTCCTCCCTGATCCATGTACTTTTCAGAAAATATGTGTTTGTACATTTGCAAAGTGCAGATTAAAAAATATGTATATATATATATTTTGTTGTTGTTGGTGTGTGTGTGTGTGATATTTTTATTTGAAGTTATCTTAGAATGTTCAAACCGGTATGACATGTAGCTCTCGTGTGTCTTTTCAAGATCATGATTCCAATCAGTATTGTAATTGCCCTTAACTCTATCCCTACGTTACGGGAGAGAACCCCACTTTCCCAGTACACCTGCACTGTGCACATTTGTACGCTACCGTAACCCAGCAGTGGGTGATACAGAGGGAAGGGTTAGTAGATGGCTGGTTACCCTGTAGCAGGTTACCTGTAGTGAAGATGTTAATGGGATGGTTAAAGTGCTTCTGACTTGACTTTGACTTGATCCACACTGATACGTTTCCTTTAAATAATATTTTCTAGGCAGTGAAAGGGTTAACCTGTTGAAATTGTTTGTATTCTATGAGAAACAACTGATATCATGTCTATATATAATTCATGTTTCAGGCGGAGGCGTGTAAATCGGTGGAGTACGCGCTGAAGAAATGCCCCAACGGCATCTTCGCCGAGATCAAGTATGATGGGGAGAGGGTGCAGGTTCACAAGAAAGGCGCCGAGTTCCGCTACTTCAGTCGCAGCCTGAAACCTGTCTTGGCCCACAAGGTTCGAACTGTGGATCCTTCACTCTCTCTATCTCTCTCTCTCTCTCTCTGTCTCTGTCTCTGTCTCTCTTTCTCTCTCTCTCTTGTTTATCTTGCTATGTGTTTTTGGCCTGATTTGTAAGTTTGGGTAATATTTCATCTTGTGTGTGTGTGTGTTCTGACTTGGGAGATGGGATAGCTCAGTGGTCAGAGCACTCGCTTTCCCCCCAGCTAAGATTTAAGCAGCATCGAGCGTGGTTACCACTGGGATGGGTGACCGTTTGCATGCCTTGGCTTCAGTACAGTTCCCCATTTCACCCAGCTGTGAATGGGTACCTGCTCTCTTTAGGGTCAGGGAAGGTAAAGCAGCGAGGGAGAGGAGATGGGCGCCCCCCTCAATATGCTGGCCCCTAGAGAAGCTGAGGTCTGTGACGCCTCCCTCCCCTACAACCACTTAGGTTATGGGGGGACACCTTTACCTTGACCTCTAACTCTTGCTCGTAATTATGGTCTTTTTCATGTGTTTGATCTTTTCCATTGGTTTTGGATTTGCCTATCCACTTTTAGTGCAGTGGATTGGTGGTCTAGAGGTAACGCGCCTGTCTAGAAAGCAAAATGTCCAGATCAGAAGTGTGCGGTGGTTTGATCCCTGTTTGGCCCTGAAACTTTACCCCCATCCATTAGACCATGAGTGGTGGTCTGGGTGCTAGTCTTTTGGATGAGACAATAAACCGAGGTCCTGTGTGTTACACATACTCATTTAGTGCACATAAAAGAACCCATGGCAGCAAAAGAGTTGTCCCTGGCAAAATTCTGTAGAAAAAAAGCCACCTTCATAGGGAAACAAATACAGTTGCAGACAGGAAAAGAAGAAAAAAAGGTGGGGGTTAAAAGGAGAGCTGTCTCTAAGCATTTTTTGTGTGTATGCGCTGTGTATGTTCTATGTGCCTCTGAGTGTTTGTGTGTGTATGTGAGCGCACACATGTGCCTTCATGCATATGCATGTGTGTGTTCTGTGTGCCTCTGTGTGTGTGTGAGCACGCGCATGTGCCTTCATGCATATGCATATATGTGCTCTGTGTGCGTTCCATATGCCTGTGTGTGTCTTTTATTTATTTTATTTTATCTTTTATTTTGAGGATAAAGGAATAAGCACTCTTGTGCTTTTTTTTACATCCAGTCCCTGTGTGTGTGCAGGTGGCTCATTTCAAGGACTACATCCCCAAAGCGTTTCCCACGGGCAACGATCTCATTCTGGATGCCGAGGTCCTTCTGGTGGACACCACCACCGGCAATCCTCTGCCCTTTGGCACTCTGGGCGTGCACAAGGTCAGTGTGTGTACATGTGTGTGTACGCGCGCGTGTGTGTGTGTGCGTGCGTGTGTGCGTGTGTCTCTGTGTGTGTTGTGTGTGAGTGTTTTATTTTATTTTTTTAAAAAAATTTTTAGGATAATAGAATAAGCACTCGTGTGCTTTTTTTTTTACATCCAGTCCCTGTGTGTATGCAGTTTTGTATGTGTGTTTTTCTGTGGCAATCCTCTACCCTTTGGCTCTTTGGGGGTGCATAAGGTCAGTATGTGTGTGTGCATGTATGTGTGTGTATGTGTGTGTGCGTGTATGTGTGTGTATGTGTGTGTGTGTATGTGTATGCGTGTATGTGTGTGTGTGTGTGTGCGTGTATGTGTGTGTGTGAGTAGTAGTAGTCTCCAATTTTACGTCCTTCCACATGAGGTGATACCAGTGAGTGTATGTGTGTTTATTTTATTTTAATTTATTTATTTTGCACTTTTATTTTGAGGATAATGGAATAATAAGCACTCTTGCACTTAAAAAAAAAAAATTTTTACATCGAGTACCTGTGTGTATGCAGCTTTGTAAGTTTTGTCATCTGTTCCCACTGGCACACACTTTGTGTGTGTGTGTGTATTTGTAAAGGGGTATAAGAATGTGTGTCTGTGTTTGTGTGTGTGTGATGTTTTTGTGTTGGTATTTTTGCGTATTCACTGCAATGTTTTTTGACTATTCAATGTTTTGTGATATTGGCACAAGGGGTAAATTCTGATCATTTAGATGCCTAGGTTGTTGTGGGAAACTGGTTTTGCTCAGTAACATTTACCAATCGTAAAATGTTAGTTCTGTTGCAGAAAGTGGTAAAGTGTTGGTTCTGTTGCAGAAAGTGGTAAAGTGTTAGTTCTGTTGCAGAAAGTGGTAAAGTGTTGGTTCTGTTGCAGAAAGTGGTAAAGTGTTGGTTCTGTTGCAGAAAGTGGTAAAGTGTTGGTTCTGTTGCAGAAAGTGGTAAAGTGTTGGTTCTGTTGCAGAAAGTGGTAAAGTGTTGGTTCTGTTGCAGAAAGTGGTAAAGTGTTGGTTCTGTTGCAGAAAGTGGTAAAGTGTTGGTTCTGTTGCAGAAAGTGGTAAAGTGTTGGTTCTGTTGCAGAAAGTGGTAAAGTGTTAGTTCTGTTGCAGAAAGTGGTAAAGTGTTGGTTCTGTTGCAGAAAGTGGTAAAGTGTTGGTTCTGTTGCAGAAAGTGGTAAAGTGTTGGTTCTGTTGCAGAAAGTGGTAAAGTGTTGGTTCTGTTGCAGAAAGTGGTAAAGTGTTGGTTCTGTTGCAGAAAGTGGTAAAGTGTTGGTTCTGTTGCAGAAAGTGGTAAAGTGTTAGTTCTGTTGCAGAAAGTGGTAAAGTGTTGGTTCTGTTGCAGAAAGTGGTAAAGTGTTGGTTCTGTTGCAGAAAGTGGTAAAGTGTTGGTTCTGTTGCAGAAAGTGGTAAAGTGTTGGTTCTGTTGCAGAAAGTGGTAAAGTGTTAGTTCTGTTGCAGAAAGTGGTAAAGTGTTGGTTCTGTTGCAGAAAGTGGTAAAGTGTTGGTTCTGTTGCAGAAAGTGGTAAAGTGTTGGTTCTGTTGCAGAAAGTGGTAAAGTGTTGGTTCTGTTGCAGAAAGTGGTAAAGTGTTAGTTCTGTTGCAGAAAGTGGTAAAGTGTTGGTTCTGTTGCAGAAAGTGGTAAAGTGTTGGTTCTGTTGCAGAAAGTGGTATTTCCTAATCCCAAAATGTATCTATATAATAATTGTCCTGACTTTTGTAGAAAGCCTTATTTACTGATGCCAAAGTGTGTCTGTATATTATCTGTTGATCATGAAATGTGTGTGTCCTGTCGGTTTATTGTATCTTTGTCTTCTTCTAATCGTCTTCGTCTTCTTCTTCCTCTGTCTTCGTCTTCTTCTTCTTCTTCTTCCTCTTTGTCTTCTTCTTCCTCCTCTTCTTCTTCTTCTTCTTCTTCTACTTTTTCCTCTTCCTCTTCTTCTTCCTCTTCTTCTTCTTCGTCTTCTTCTTCCTCCTCTTCTTCTTCTTTCTTCTTCTTCTTCTTCTTCTTCTTCTTCTTCTTCTTCTACTTTTTCCTCTTCCTCTTCTTCTTCCTCTTCTTCTTCTTCGTCTTCGTCTTCTTCTTCGTCTTCTTCTTCCTCTTCCTCTTCGTCGTCTTCCTCTTCCTCTTCTTCTTCTTCTTTCCTTCGGATGAGACTATAAACCGAGGCCCCTTGTGCAAACGCACGCAGAACATCTTGTGCACACGTTCAATCCTGTTCCACTTTTCGAAAGAGTAGGCCATTGTGTGCCGGTGGGAACAGATGACAAAATTTACAAAACCGCATACACACAGGGACTGGATGTAAAAAAGCACATGAGTGCTTATTCCATTATCCTTGATATAAAAGAATAAATAAATAAATAAATTCTCCTCTTCATCCTCCTCATTGGAAGGCATTGGGCAGGGCACTAGAGAGCTTTTCACCAAATTCCTCCACTTCTGTTCATTGTGTGCCAAATCTCGAGTCTCCTGCATACAGTGTCCTTGGCAGCTCTGCAATACTGCGCCTTTTGTTTCATTGTGTTTCCCAGCCAGATCTTTGAGTTTCACCACAGATGACGATTTGTGTCTGTGACTGTTTGCTGCCCACCATTAAGGTAGCTGTATTCCATCTTAGGGGATGATGTCGTGAACATGAAGTCAGCATGCCAGCATTGAGCATACATACATATATATATATATATATTTTTTTTTTTGGCAATGCTTTGCTGTGTTTCAGAAAGCCGCGTTTGCCGATGCCAAAGTGTGTCTGTACATCTTCGACTGCCTGCTGATCAACGATGACAACCTCATGGAGAAGTGAGTCCTGTGATATATTTTTTATTTTATTTTATTCTTTTATATCGAGGATAATGGAATAAGCACTTATGTGCTTTTTTTACATCTAGTCCCCGTGTGTATGCGGATGTGTGAATTCTGTCATCTGTTCCCACCGGCACACAATGGCCTACTCTTACGAAAAGCAGAACAGGATTTAACGTGCCCGCAAGATGTTCTGCGTGCGTTCGCACATGGGGCCTCAGTTTATAGTCTCATCCGTAGGACTTTTGGGGAGAGTGGAGTCTGCACTGATGTTAACTCCAGAGGAAAATATCCCCTTGAACGGGAATCGAACTGTTATCAGCATTCGTGCTGCAATCAGCGTTATGTCACTCAGGTGGATCAGTGGTCTAGAGGTAACACGCCTGCCTAGAAAGCGAAAAGTCCGGGTCTGAAGTGTGCGGTGGTTCGATCCCTGTTTGGGCCTGAATCTTGTTCCCCATCCATTAGACACATGATTGGATGCTAGTCTTTTGGATGAGACGATAAATCGAGGTCTTATGTGTTACACATAATTCCTTATGGCACGTAAAAGAACCCACGGCAACAAGAGAGTCGTCTGTGGCAAAATTCCATAGAAAAAAGCCACTGTGATAGGGAAACAAATACAGTTGCAGACAGGAAAAAAAAATAAAGGGTGGCGCTGCTCTTGTGGCAACACGTTCTCCTCAGAGTGTGTAAGGGGTGTTATGATGATGAAGATGATGATGGTGGTGATGATGGTGGTGATGATGATGATGATGATGATGATGATGATGTGTGTGAGAGAGACTCTTAACGCTCTCAACCACCAGGCTTCCCCGGTGCCCCATGAGGCCCCCATGGAGAAAAGTCAAATCAGGATATTCAGCATATTGGCTACTTTTACACAATACTACACATTTGTGGGTTTTTAAGATTTGTTTTAGTGGAGACGGGATAGCTCAGTGGTCAGAGCACTCGCTTTCCCCCAGCCAAGATTAAACAGTGTCGAGCGTGGTTACCATTTGGATGGGTGACCGTTTGCGTGCCTTGGCTTCAGTACAGTCCCCCAGTTCACCCAGCTGTAAATGGGTACCTGCCCTCTTTAGGGTCAGGGAAGGTAAAGCAGCGAGGGAGAGGAGATGGGCGCCGCCCTCAATATGCTGGCCCCTGGAGAAGCTGAGGTCTCTGACGCCTCGCTCCCTTACGACCTTATAGGTTATGGGGGGACACCTTTACCTCTAACGGAGAGGATTGGCTGGTTGCCTGTCTGTGGGTCTGCAGGACGATGAAGGAGCGCAGGCAGATTCTGGAGAAGAACATGTCGGAGGTGGAGCACCGCGTCTTGCTGTCGGAGGTCCACAAGATCAAGGTCAGTCAAGGTCACATGGATCAGTACAATAATGTGGTGGATAGATGAACCTGTTGTTGTTGTTGTGCGTTCCCCAGCTTTACACTCTGGGGGTCACCCAGAACATGCCACACTCTGACTCACTCATCCCACCTGGGAATCACTGTGAGATAGGAAGTACACCGGATGATGAGAAGTTTTGCGTGTGTGATTCTTCAAGTACCTTGCCATAAAGGCAGCCATACTTCGACTTAAGAGGATTTTTTTCTCCTTTAACAAAGGAGAGTGCAGGTTGTTATGTTAAGAGCTTGTCAGGGCTGAGGGGCAAATCTCAACACATTTTAGTGTAGGCCTCGGCAGTGAGCTGACATCAATACCTGACACAGCTTGTGGCCTGGGCCATATATCAACATGTAAACAGCCTACAATGAACACAAAGTCTGATACAGTGTACAAGCTTTTTTCTGATCAGTTCTAGGCATCAAGCATTGCTGGCGTGAACTGTGCACTGATGTCCTTTCTCTGCAGATGTGAGTGCCATTGCTCCTGTGTGTCTTCCTTGCAGACATGTCATGACGATTTCTTCAGGGAAAATAGGGCTGGAAATTTACCAGGTTTCTTTTTACATTGCAGTATTTTAACAGAAGTGGCTTTCAGTCATATGTTAATTTTTTTGTGGTTTGTTTGGGGTTTTTCTTCATTCCTTGGCTAGAGCTCTGAGGTTCACCAATGGTCAGATTTTGCGTATGCGACCGTTTTTGCCCACCATGAAGGTAGCCGCATTCCGACTGTCAGATTGTATGCTGGGTATGTACGTGTTTCTGTAACCCACCAAGTGCAGACATGAACGACAGGATCTTTAATGTGCCTATTTGATCTTCTGCATGTGTGTATACACAAAGGGAATTGAGGCACTGGCAGGTCTAGTTGACCAGGGAGATTGTAAAAATCACCACCCTTAATTCATCAGACGCTGCCAAGATTTGAACCCATGATTTCATGGACATATGGGTTGAAGTCAAACTGTCTTAACCACTCGGTCATATCAGAGATGGGAGGAGCTAAAAGACCTTTCAGTCACAGTGTTTGGTATGCAATGATTGGTCATATCAGAGAGGGGATGAGCTAAAAGACCTGTCAGTCACAGTGTTTGGTATGCAATGATTGGTTATTTCAGAGAGGGGAGGAGCTAAGAGACCTGTCAATCACAGTGTTTGGTATGCAATGATTGGTTATTTCAGAGAGGGGAGGAGCTGAGAGACCTGTCAGTCAGTGTTTGGTATGCAATGATTGGTCATTTCAGAGAGGGGAGGAGCTGAGAGACCTGTCAGTCACAGTGTTTGGTATGCAATGATTGGTTATTTCAGAGAGGGGAGGAGCTAGGCAGGCTGTCAGTCAAACTGGTGTAACTATGATGATTATTGTTGGTTTTCAGAGAGGGGAGGATCTACAGAAGTTGATGTACAAAGTGTTTGATGAAGGACTGGAAGGGCTGGTGCTTAAGGATGCCAGTGTGAGTTGGTGTTTTGGAATATGGTGTTTTGGAATATGGGCGCGTGTGTTGATGTATCTGTGTGTGTGAGTGAGTGTACATGTGTGTGTGTATGTTTCATTTGTTGTCTTTCACAATGTGTCTTTTAAAAGAAACTGTTACACTTAAAAATATGTCTGGAGTCTTTAGTACTGTTTGTTTATCAGATTGCAATGAACTCTTGCTTTTCTGTTCCTGTTAGTATTGATATTATTTTGGGGTGTATTGCTGTTAGGTTTGTTCTCCTGTTGAATTCGTTTGTAATCTTCCATACCCCAAAAGGGGTGAAAGGAATTAAATTTTGAAATCTTGTGTGTGTGTGTGTGTGTGTTGTCTTCACTTTAACATCTTTCCACTTTAATAGTGTGTGTGTCAAGTCAAGTCCTTCGGATGAGACTATAAACCAAGGCCCCGTGTGCAAATGCACGCAGAACATCTTGCGCACACATTAAATTCTGTTCCGCTTTTCATAAAGTAGGCCATTGCGTGCCAGTGGGAACAGATGACAAAATTTACAAAACCGCATACATACAGGGACTGGATGTAAAAAAGCACACAAGTGCTTATTCCATTATCCTCAATATAAAAGAATAATAAATAAATAAAGTCAGATTTTTATTTCCAGATGGTACACTGAATAAGAAATGCATTTGCTTTGTGTGTGTGTGTGTATGTGTGTGTTTACAGGTGTCCTGCATGTGTGTGTATATCTGCGCGAGCATAGAAGCACCAGTATGTGCTTGTATGCTCAGGAAATTTGTCAAAAAGTATGTTTTGCTTAGAAATACTTTGTGTTTGTCCCATAAACTTGCAACAGTCTTTTTGTTTTAATAGTTCACAATTGTTGTTATCAGTAATTGGGCAGCGACATTTAAATGTTTATAAAATGTTCAGTTATAGACCAAAGCTCATGTGCAACATGGCAGTGTGTTTAGAAATATAAAATTCATGTCACAGTCGGTTGTGCTGGGCTTGTCAGGTGCACAATGCATTTTCTGTCATGTATTCAATATTTTTTATAGGGGACGGGATAGCTCAATGGTCAGTGCACTCGCTTTTCCCCAGCAAAGGTTAAGCAGTATCGCGCATGGTTACCAGTTGGATGGATGACCGCTTGCACGCCTTGGATTCAGTACAGTCCCCCACTTCACCCAGCTGTAAATGGGTACCTGCCCTCTTTAGGGTCAGGGAAGGTAAAGCAGCGAGGGAGAGGAGATGGACACCACCCTTAATATGCTGGCCCCTGGAGAAGCTGAGGTCTCTGATGCCTCACTCCCCTACGACCACATAGGTTATGGAACACCTTTACCTTTTATTCAACAGTAATTGCTGTCTAAGAATTCTGTGATAACAAAATATAAAAATTCCAATTTCCTTCTTATATATATATATATATATATATATATATATATATATATATATATATATATATATATATATATATATATATACACACATACACACACACCTGTAGAACAATTCCCCGAAATACCTACCTCTCACAGGTGTTTCAATGCTCAAAGGTAAGAAGTAAAAAGCATTACCTAAAAGCAAACTGCTCTGTGTCTTCATGGCACACTCTGAAGAACACGACTGTCAGAAGCATATGGACGCAGCGTTGTGTCTGAGTTGCCTCGCCTCTCTCCATGTTGCAGAGCGTCTACGAGCCAGGAAAACGGCACTGGCTGAAGGTGAAGAAGGACTACCTCCACGAGGGCAGCATGGCCGACTCTGCGGACCTCATCGTCCTGGGCGCCTACTATGGGACAGGCAACAAAGGTCAGGTCACTCTGCTGGCTTGGTGCGAATCGGCAGGCAGGGAACCGTTTATGGGGGTTGAGGTTTCAGCGGGTGGGAAGGAAGTGTGTGTTGAGGCAGTTTTTGAGGTTGAGTTCATTTGTTTATTTGACGGATGCTATAGCCGAGTGGTTAAGACCGTTCGACTTCAATCCCATGGGTCTATGAAGTTCGAATCTTGGTGGTGTCTGGTGAATTAGGATTGGGGATTTTTACAATCTGCCACCTCGACTTCAAGTGCAGACCTGCCAGTGCTTTAATTCCTTTCATGTTTATACATACAGAAGGTCCAATATGGATGTTAAAGATCCCATCGTTCCTGTCAGCTATGAGTGAGTTACACAAACACAAACATGATCAGCTTGAGTCCCTGAAGTCAGAATACGGCTACCTTCATGGTGAGCAAAAAAAGACAGTCGCAATACACAAAAATCTTACCACCATTGGTGAACCTCAGAGCTCTAGCCAAGGAACAAAAACAAAAAAACAAATACTGATTTATGTCACAGCTGTCAGTGTCCCCCACCTTCAGCTGCTGTCCATCCCATCCCAGCTGGTGCTGATTACAGCAGGAACTGACCACACTTGGACTTGGTAACAGGAAGGGGTGCGCTGATTTTAGCACTGGACCCTAGGGGACGGGATAGCTCAGTGGTCGGAGCACTCGCTTTCCCCCATCCAAGTTAAGCAGCGTCGAGCGTGGTTACCAGTTGGATGGGTGACCGTTTGCGTGCCTTGGCTTCAGTACAGTTCCCTCAGTTCACCCAGCTGTAAATGGGTACCTGCCCTCTTTAGGGTCAGGGAAGGTAAAGCAGCGAGGGAGAGGAGATGGGCGCCGCCCTCAATATGCTGGCCCTAGAGAAGTGAGGTCTCTGACGCCTCGCTCCCCTACGACCACATAGGTTATGGGACACCTTTAGACTGGAGTTGTGCAGGGTGGTGTGTGTGCCTGTTGTGCAGGGTGGTGTGTTGTGCAGGGTGGTGTGTGTTGTGCAGGGTGGTGTGTGTGTTGTGCAGGGTGGTGTGTGCCTGTTGTGCAGGGTGGTGTGTGTGTTGTGCAGGGTGGTGTGTGTGTTGTGCAGGGTGGTGTGTGGCTGTTGTGCAGGGTGGTGTGTGGTTGTTGTGCAGGGTGGTGTGGTTGTTGTGCAGGGTGGTGTGTGTTGTGCAGGGTGGTGTGTGTTGTGCAGGGTGGTGTGTGTTGTGCAGGGTGGTGTGTGTTGTGCAGGGTGGTGTGTGTGTGTGTGTGCCTGTTGTGCAGGGTGGTGTGTGTGTTGTGCAGGGTGGTGTATGTGTGGCTGTTGTGCAGGCGGCCTGATGTCCATCTTTCTGATGGGCTGCTATGACCCGGGCACCAAGACGTTCTGCACGGTGTCCAAGTGTGGCAGTGGGCTGGACGACAAGACGCTGGAGAAAATGCAGACACAGCTGGACATGGTCAAGATCAGCAAGGACGTCAAGAAGGTGCCCTCCTGGCTGACCGTCAAGAAACAGGTCCGTCCAGATTTTGGGAGGGTTGTATGTCATGATTTTTTTTTTTCTCAGAATTTGTTGCTTCTTTTGTGTGTGTTTGTTTGTTGGGGGGGGGGGGGGGGGGTAAATTTTATTCTTGTATATTGAGGATAATGGAATAAGCACTTATGTGCCTTTTACATGCAGTCCCTGTGTGTATGCGGTTTTGTAAATTCTGCCATCTGTTCCCACTGGCACACAATGGCCTTTTCTTACGAAAAGCGGGACAGGTTTTAACGTGTGCGCAAGATGTTCATGTGGGTTCTGTGTGTGTGTGTGTTTGTTGGGGGTGGGGGGGGTGCTGTATGTGTATGTGTAGTTTGTGTGTGCGTGTGTGCGCGCGCATGTATGTGTGTGACACTGTGTGTGTATGGGTGCGTGTGTGCGTGCATGCATGCACATGTGTTTCTTCTTCATCATCGTCAAGTGGCCAGACAGCAACAATTGCTGTCACACGATCGAAAATGCGTTGCGCTGCCGTTAAGCACCTGACAAGTCAGGCCCAGCACATCCACCTTCAGCGTGGGAGAAATTTGTTATCTGTTAAGTCTTTCTGTCAAAAAGGCTGCAGAATGGACCAAGAAGGCATTTAAAAGACAAGAAGGAGGTGACAGGAAGAAAAGGAACAAAGCAGAAACAAAGAGAGGGATAGAAAAGAGGGAATTTCTAACACAGAATCTCCAGAAGATGGGGATGCTGTTTATACTGACAGGCCCCCCAGCATTGCTACGGTAGGAGAGGAACACATGTATTTTATATGCGCATGCCTATGATCTCCTTCCCCCTTTTCAATCTGCCTATCGTCCCAACCACAGCACCGAAACCACCCTAGTCCATACTTTAGATACACTTCTACTTGCTTCTGATGGAGGAAAAATCTCCCTCCTCACTCTTCTTGACTTATCTGCAGCCTTCGACACTATAGATCACTCAATTCTTCTTTCTCGCCTCCAAAATACGTTTGGTATTAATGGCCCAGCCCTCACCTGGTTTACTTCATACCTCACAGACAGATTCCAGAAAGTTATTGTAAACAAAATTCAATCAAAATTTGTTAAAATGGAATGTGGAGTCCCACAGGGATCAGTCCTGGGCCCCGTTCTCTTTACTCTCTACACTGCTCCACTCTCACATATAATAAACAACCACCATATTGATCATCATTTCTATGCCGATGACACTCAGCTTCAGTGCAGTGATACTGTTGAAAACTTGCCTTCCCTCCTGACAAATATGTCCTACTGCCTTCAAGACATTCAAAACTGGATGACTCAGAACAAGTTACAACTTAATGCCGATAAAACCGAAGCCATGCTCATAGGAACCAAACATAAACTTTCCTCCATCACAACAACATCTATAGAATGCGGCAGTGCGTCAGTTCCTTTGTCCAACTCTGTGAAGTATCTAGGTGTAGTTCTTGACAACACACTCTCTATGAAAAAATTCATCACCCAGACCTGCCAGTCTTGCTACTATCAACTACGGCGCATAAGCGCGATTCGCAAGTATCTGTCCACTGATGCAACTTCCAAGCTCGTCACATCTCTCATTCTTTCACGTTTAGACTACTGTAATTCTCTTTTGGCTGGCCTACCAGCATCATCCATCCACTCTCTTCAACGCATACAAAACTCTGCAGCTCGACTGGTCCTTAGAAAGAAAAAATCCGAACACATCACTCCTCTTCTGCGATCTCTTCACTGGCTGCCAGTCTCACAAAGACTGAAGTATAAGATCAATACCCTCTGTTTCAAATGTCTCCACAAATCTGCACCATCTTATCTTTGTAACTGTCTTCACCTGTACACTCCATCCCGTTCCCTTCGTTCAGCTGCAGATACTTTGTGCTTTCGAACACCCAGATTCAAACAAACCACTGTTGGCTGTCGATCTTTTTCTGTTTCTGGTCCGTCCACGTGGAATGACCTCCCTCTTTCACTTCGCCAAAAACCTTCACTTGATACCTTCAAATCCAGCCTCAAAACACACTTATTTCCTACCTGACACTTTTCCCTCATATCCGTCTCTACTTTTTCAACAGCATCCTTCATCTCCTAAGTGTGTTCGCGGTGTGTGTGTGTGTGTGTGTGTGTGTGTCTGTGTGTGTGTGTCTGTGTGTGTCTGTGTGTGTGTGTGGTGTGTGTGTGTGTGTGTGTGTGTACATACATGTGCATAAATTTGAAATATGTTCTTTATTATATTTGAGGAAAGTTGCATGCGCGTAAATGATTTGAGTGCAAGCGCTTCGATTTGTTTGTTTTACAAGATTCGGCGCTATATAAATTCCATATATTATTATTAGTGTGTGTGAATGTATGTCCACAGGCATCTCTCTCTGTCTATTTATTTATTTATTTAATCTTTTATATCGAGGATAATGGAATAAGCACTCATGTGCTTTTTTACATCCAGTCCCCGTGTGTACACGGTTTTGTAAATTCTGCCATTTCTTCCCACGAGCACACAATGGCCTACTCTTGCAATAAGCGGAACAGGATTTAACATTGCGCAAGATGTTCTGCGTGCATTCACACACGGGACCTCGGTTTATAGTCTCATCTGAAGGACTTTTGGAGAGAGTGGAGTCTGCACTGATGTTAACTCCAGAGGAAAATATCCCCTTGAACGGAAATCGAACCCGGGTCATCAGATTGCGAGTGCAATGTTCTAACCACTAGGCTATCCCGTTTGTTTATTTTATTTTATACCACTTTTACGTTACGAGATTTCTCTGCGTGAAATTCGGGCTGCTCTCCCCGGGGAGAGCGCGTTGCCACAAGTTTGTGTGTGTGTGTGTGTGTGTTTTCATGTATGCATGCAGATGTCTTTTATATTCACATGACTTCGTACAGTGTGCGAGTATGTGTGCACACACACACACTTGTGTGTGTTTGCATGCATACACGCTTTTGTGGATGCAAATGAATACATGCATGTGAGCTTGGAGTCACCCCTGCCTCACTCACTCACTCACTCACTCAGTCACATGTCTCAAAGGACGTAGGGGGGACATGAGAGAAGACGCGACAGAGATCTTTTTCCATGCTTCACGATCCTGTGTGGCTAGTAGAAGGTGTTGCAGGGGTTGGGCGGTGGTCCAGTCTTTGATGTTGTCAACCCATGATTTCTTTTGGCGGCCTCTTCTTCTCTTGCCTTCAACTGTTCCCTGCAGGATGGTTTTTGCTAAGGTGTTGTGTCTTGTGGTGTGACCAAACCACATCAGTTTTCTCCTCTTTATGGTGGAGAGCAGAGGTTCTTGGGGGCCCACACGCTTTTTGATTTCTTCTTTCACGCGCACACACACACACACGACACCTGCAGGACACCTGCAGGACACGGCTGTGTGGTGCAGGTGGTGCCGGACTTTGTGGTGGCGGACCCCACACAAGCGCCGGTGTGGGAAATCATGGGGGCGGAGTTCAGCAAGGCAGAGATCCACACCGCCGACGGCATCTCCATCCGCTTCCCGCGCATCCAGAAGTTCCGCGACGACAAGACCTGGAAAGAGGCCACTGACCTGCCCAGGCTTCAGGTCAGGGGGGGGGGGGGGGGGGGGGGGGGGTGTTGTGTTGGGGGGGGTGTGTGTGTGTTGTGTGTTGTGTGTGTGTGTGTGTTGTGTCTGTGTGTTGTGTGTGTGTTGGTGTGTTGTGTTTGTGTGTGTTGTGTTGGTGTGAGTGTGTGTTGTGTGTGTGTGTGTATGTGTGTGTGTTGTGTGTGCCTGTGTGTTGTGTGTGTGTTTATATGTGTGTGTTGTGTGTGTGTTGTGTTGGTGTTGGTGTGTTGTGTTTGTGTGTGTATTGGTGTGTGTTGGTGTTGTGTGTGTGTGTTGATGTTTGTGTTTTGTGTGTGTTGGTTTGTGTCTGTGCCTGTGTGTTGTGTGTGTTTGTGTTGTGTGTGTGGTTGTGTTGGTGTTAGTGTGTGTCTGTGCCTGTGTGTTGTGTGTGTGTTAATGTTGTGTGTGTGTTGTGTTGGTGTTAGTGTGTGTCTGTGCCTGTGTGTTTGTGTGTGTGGGTTTGTGCTGTGTGTTTGTGCTGTGTGTTTGTGTGTCTGTGTGTGTGTGTGTGTTGGTGTTGTGTGTGTTGGTGTGTGTGACACTGTGTCTGTGTGTGTTGGTGTGTGGCAGTGTGTTGTGTGTTTGTGAGTGTGTGCTTGTGTGTGTGTGACACTCTGTGTGTGTGTGTCTGTGCCTGTGTGTTGTGTGTGTGTGTTTGTATGTGTGTGTTTGTGCTGTGTGTGTGTGTGTTTGTGTGTGTGTGCTTGTGTGTGTGACACTGTGTGTGTGTGTGTGTGTGTGTGTGTGTGTGTGTGTGTGTTTGTGTGTGTGTGTTGTGTATGTTGGTGTTGGTGTGTGTCTGTGCTGTGTGTTGTGTGTGTTTATATGTGTGTGTTGTGTGTGTGTTGTGTTGGTGTTGGTGTGTGTCTGTGCCTGTGTGTTATGTGTGTGTTTATATGTGTGTGTTGTGTGTGTGTTGTGTTGGTGTGTGTCTGTGTGTTGTGTGTGTGTTTGTATGTGTGTGTTTGTGTGTTGGTGTGAGCCTGTGTGTTGTGTGTGTTGTGTTTGTATGTGTGTGTTGGTGTGTGCCTGTGTGTTGTGTGTGTGTGTTAGTGTTGTGTGTGTGTTGTGTCTGTGTCTGTGTGTGAGATGGACAGAAGGTGAGGGGGGTAGCTTAGTGGGTAGAGTGTTGAGATCGTGATCTCAGTTTTACTGAGGGCCAGGGTTTGAGTTTCTGCTGAGACTATCTTTTTCTCCCTGACATAACTGTGGTGGTGACTCCATTCGCTTTTGGGGACAGGATAGCCTTGTGGCTAGAGTGATGCATTTGTGATCTGCTGACCCAGGTTAGAATCTCATTCAAGAGAATTTTTCCTCTGGAGTTAACATCGGTGCCGACTCCACTCTCCCCAAAAGTCCTTCGGATGAGACTATAAACTGAGGTCCTGTGTGTGCTCACATGCAGAATACCTTGCGCACACGTTAAAACCTGTTCTGCTTTTCGTAAGAGTAGACCATTGTGTGCGGGTGGGAACGGATGACAAAATTTACAAAACTGCAAACACACAGGGACTGAATGTAAAAAAGCACATGAATGCTTATTCCATTATGCTCGAAATATTTTTTTAAAAAGAGTAAATACAAGTTCTGCAGATGACACTGTAATCTTCCTTCGTATTGAACACGCAGACAGCAGCTATGTAATTTTTGTTTTTAAATGTGACCAAAAGAGTGTGTCTGTTTTGTCAAGATGTGATTTTCTTTCCCCCCGAGGATAATGGAATAAGAACTCATGTGCTTTTTTACATCCATTCCCCGTGTGTATGCGGTTTTGTAAATTTTGTCATCTGTTCCCACCGGCACACAATGGCCTACTCTTTCGAAAAGCGGAACAGGATTTAACATGTGCGCAAGATGTTCTGCATGCGTTCGCACACGGGGCCTCGGTTTCTAGTCTCATCCGAAGGACTTTGACATTCAGTTCGAATTTTTTGTCAAACTGGGAAGAAAGGGCGAGGCTGGGAATCGAACCCAGAACCTCACGGTTAACTTGTTGGCAGGCGAACGTCTTAACCATCCTGCCACCTTCCTTCCTTCACTGCGACTCCATAGAGTCACAGTGGCCTTGTCCTCCACCCTCCCTTCCTTTGCAGACGCTGTACAAAGAATCCAAACGAACGTCAGACCTGCACACCGGCCCCTCCACCAGCCGCAGGGGAGGGGAGGGCAGTGACGACGACGATGACGACGACAGTGGTGGTGGTGGGGGTGGGGGGAGAAGCGAGAGCGAGGGCGACATGAACGGAAATGCTGCTGCCTCGGCCAGCTCCACTCCTCGGAAAGGCGTGAAGAGAGCGGCGAGTCATGACACGTCCCCTAAAGCCTCCCCGGCCAAAAAAGTGAGACGTCTGTGTGTGTGTGAAGGTTTGGGTGTGTGTGTGTGTGGGGGGGGGGGGGGGGGGGGGGGGTGGTTGCTGTTTTTTTGTGAAGGTTTGGTGTGTGTGGTGTGGTTGCTGTTCTTTGTGAAGGTTTGGTGTGTGTGGTGTGGTTGCTGTTCTTTGTGAAGGTTTGGTGTGTTTGTGTGTGTGTGGTGTGTGGGTTTTGCTGTTTTTTTGTGAAGGTTTGGTGTGTGTGGTGTGTGGGTTTTGTTGTTTTTTTGTGAAGGTTTGGTGTGTTTGTGTGTGTGTGTGTGTGTGTGTGTGTGTGTGTGTGTTTTTCTGGGTTCTTTGTGAAGGCTTGGTGTGTTTGTGTGTGTGTGGTGTGTGGGTTTTGCTGTTTTTTTGTGAAGGTTTGGTGTGTTTGTGTGTGTGTGGTGTGTGGGTTTTTCTGGGTTTTTTTGTGAAAGTTTGGTGTGTGTGTGTGCATGTGTGTGTGGTGTGTGGTTTTTGCTGGGGAGTTTTGTGAAAGTTTGGTGTGTGTGTGTGTGGTATGGTTTCTGTTTTTGTGTGAAGGTTTGGTGTATGTGTTTGTGTGTGTGTGTGTGTGTATGGTTGCTGTTTTTTGGTGAAGGTTTGGTGTATGTGTGTGTGGTGTGGTTGCTGTTTTTTGGTGAAGGTTTGGTGTGTGTGTGTGTGTGTGTGTGTGTGTGTGTGTAGTTGCTGTTTTTTTTGTGAAGGTTTGGTGTGTATGTGAGTTTGGTGTGGTTTTGCTGTTTTTAGTGTGAAAGTTTGGTGTGTGTGTCATGACAGAATGTACAAAACCGCATACGCACGGGGACTTAATGTAAAAAATCACATAAGTGCTCATTCCATTATCCTCGATATAAAAGAATAAAATAAATAAATAAATAAATGTATGACAGATGGACAAAACTCCCCTGAAATAATTGGCTCCCAGTAACCAAAGTGGGTTGGCTTTGCAGAGCAAACCAGCCTGCAGATACGGAGCAGACTGCTACCAGACCAGCCAGGCCCACAGGGACAAGTTCGACCACCCTCCCAAACCCTCCGCCAAAGCCGCAGGAGTGGCCTCCCCTAGGAAGGGCGGCGCTCAGTCGTCGAAAGCGTCGTCTGCGTCTTCTGACAAGGTGGGTGTGTTGGATGTCAAAAAGTTTTGAAAAAAAAACCCGATGATAACCAAAGTGTGTTGTGGTGTGGGTTTGTGACTTCTCCCTTTAACTTCTGAAGGAGTTTGTCTGGGCAGTGCATTGAAGTTTCAGGCCATCTGTCTTGACAAATTTTTTGTTATCTTTCTTTTTCTATTTTTTTTGTTCCTTGACTAAAGCTGCCAAGGTTCATTCATGGTGAGATCTTTTTGGCGTATGCAACATTTTGTTTTTGTTTTTTTGCCCACTATGAAGGTAGCCACATTCTGACTTCAGGGATGATGTCTCAGCATGGCACCTGTGTGCATGGGTTTTAAAAAAATATATAAATTTGTCAACTGTTCTTACCAGCACTCAATGGCCTACTCTTCTGAAAAGTAGAACCGGTTTTAACATGTGTGTAAGATGTTCTGCATATGGTCACATGGGGAGCCTCGGTTTATAGTTTCATCCGAAGGACTTTTAGAGGAGTGGAGTCAGTACTGATGTTAACCCTAGTAGCGCGGTTCCCGGAATATTCCGGTAAAGGCGGGTCTAGGCTGTGTGGCGGATCCCGGAATATTCCGGGATGACGTGGGTGATCATAGTTGAAAGCTTACTTTCGCTTTCAAAGGTCAGCCAATGAATGTTAAGGCCGTTGTAGGCCCGCAGAAAGGGGTGAAGGTTGTTTGACACACACAAGCAACGAAGAATCTGATTGGTTAAGAGTGTATTTTTATTTTTTTTCCGACCAGCCGAGATCGTCTTCAACAAAAATGGCGGCCAGTGTTTGCACTAGAATTTCTTCAAGCGTTTTTCGAGCTTTTTTACAATATTGACAGCGAGGAGGAGTTTTAGAGGCTGGATTTGGTTGAAATAAACAATGAGAGAGACGATGAGGTAAGGATTGTGGAATATTTTTGAAAAACTTGGTAAAAATCGATCGTGATCGGACTGAATCGAGCGGTGCTAGTTTTGCTGGATGGACTTCTTCGCTACTCGGCGATTTCGACGTCACAGATTGTTTTACTTTATTTTGACGCAACGAGGCTTCGAAATAACTGTTGTTGAGTCAAATTGCTATGCTGCTGAATACTTTGCATCACATGAAATCAAGCGATCTTTGTATTTTCGTCATAGAAAGCCACCACTTCGCACATTCCACCATGACGGTCACGATGGCGTCGATCCTTTCGCTGAACTTTTCCGAGTATTTGGTGACCGATAAAGCGATACAAACTCCTTATTTTTTGAAAACTTATGTCAAGAAATAGTGTTTACCTAATCATGACATTTATGCACCGCAAGAACTTTGCTTATCGTGTTAAAATCGATCCGGGCCCTGACGATGGAACAGTGATCAGTAGTGCGCACACGATTTTTTTTTTTTGGATTTTTTTTACATAATCATAATCACTACACACTATTATAAAATTACACTCATTTAAAAGCATATTATCTGTTCTTTCCAGTGATATATAGCTTAACACATTTTATTCAGTTTTATATATCAATATCAAGGGTTGTTTGAGCCCACCCTGCTCCAAAACAATGCTAGCCAATGTTAATTCAGCCAATAGAAGTGAGGCTTGTTGCTGCATATTCAGCGCTACTAGGGTTAACTCCAGGATGAAATTCCCTAAAACGGGTTGTCTCTGTGGTGGCTCGATCCCGGGCCGTCAGATCACGAGCACAACGCTCTAACCACTAGGCTAACCCTTCCCCCCCTCCCACCAATCCCCTCCCAGTCCCCCCTTCCACCCACCCACCATTAGAAGTCTTGGTTTTTCTTTTAAATTGATTATACTCTTTTAACTCTTCTACTACCGCGTTCCGTTTCTCTTACTTACCACTGTATACCAAGTATTTTCTGCAGTGTCTTTCAGTTTCACACCTACTGACTTTAAAAAATAATAAAAAATCGAAATAAAGACAGATCTACATGAAACTTTCTGTACTTGTTAAGTTGTGAATAAAAATTCAATATTTCTTCGTTTGACTCTTGTGTGACTTGTTGTTGTGGAATGCTGATGGCGATGATGTTGCGGTTGTTGTTGGCTACGGTGGTTATGCAATAATTTTTAAAATATGACTATTTCAAGAGGTAAAGAATTGTAAAGATGAAGTGAAATAAAATCAAACATGCAAAATAAGTAATAATGTTCAGATAATATTAGAATAACATGCAATCACACTCACAAACAAGCATACAGGCTGACGAACAAACAGCCATTGAAATCAGGTCACGGTATGTTCCAATTTTATTTTGCACTTCGCCAGTGAAAAACAGAAGAAAAAAACCCATCATACTACCCACAAGTTACTAGCATCATTTTGCAAGTTTCTGGAGCCACAATTTTCAAGAAATTCTTTCATTTTAAGCCAGTCACAGTTATATGCCCCCCTCGGCAGGATCGTTGTTTACACCACTGTCATAGTCATCTTCATCACTCGAATCACCAATAAACACAGCACATCGATTCCACTCTGCAACTCTTGAATCCTCTGTTCAGCTTCTAAGTCCATTTCAGTCCACATAAGTTCAGATTCTGCCATTATTTTCACAGAAAATCCTCCAAAAAGTTCGTTGAAGCAGTCGCCATATTGATGCAGCTCCCTCCAAAAATTGTTACTCGATGACATCGCCGTAAAATCGAAGAAATCGGCACCAAAATCGATCAACTGAAGCGAAAATTGCAAATGGCGGCAGCTACACTATCTGGGAGCTCACTGCGCATGTCTAAAGCGATAAGGGGTGTGAGACCATGGTATATAAATAGCTCAAAGGGAGACACCAGGTGTCCCCAGGTATTCGGCGGGCACACCCACCCGCGGCTTCGTGGATCAAGTAGTAAGAGGGCGGGTCAACCCGCCGACGGTAGTAGGAGAGTTAATGTGTCTTAGTATGAGACCAGGTAGTGTTACTGTTTCCCCCGAAAATCCTTTGGATGAAACTATAAACTGAGGTTGCGTGTGTGAATGCGTACAGAACATCTTACACACACGTGAAAAACCCGTTACATCTTTCGGAAGAGTAGGCCATTGTTAGCCCATGAGAGCAGACGACAATTTTTGTTTGTTTTTTGAAACAAGCACACTAGTGTCGTGTTTAGACAACATCTCTGAAGTTGGAATGTGGCCACCTTAATGATGGGCAAAAAATGGTTGCCGTCACAAAAAATGTCACCATTGGTGAACCTCAGAGCTCTAGCTGAGGAACAAAACTGGGCTGTAAGATCGTTGTATTTGTTGTTGTTGTTATGTTGTACAGAAGTTACCTGACACCTTTACAGGCTGTAAGATCATTGTTTGTTGTTGTTGTTGTACAGAAGTTACCTGACACCTTTCAAGGCTGTAAGATCATTGTTTGTTGTTGTTGTACAGAAGTTACCTGACACCTTTACAGGCTGTCAGATCATTGTTTGTTGTTGTTGTTGTACAGAAATTACCGGACACCTTTACAGGCTGTAAGATCGTTGTTTGTTGTTGTTGTTGTACAGAAGTTACCAGACACCTTTCATGGCTGTAAGATCATTGGTTGTTGTTGTTGTTGTTGTACAGAAGTTACCGGACACCTTTCATGGCTGTAAGATCATGTTGTTTGTTGTTGTTGTTGTACAGAAGTTACCGGACACCTTTCAAGGCTGTAAGATCATTGGTTGTTGTTGTTGTTGTAGTACAGAAGTTACCGGACACCTTTACAGGCTGTAAAATCATTGTTTGTTGTTGTACAGAAGTTACCGGACACCTTTCAAGGCTGTAAGATCATTGCGTTTGTTGTTGTTGCACAGAAGCTACCGAACATCTTTACAGGCTGTAAGATCATTATTGTTGTTGTTGTTGTACAGAAGTTACCGGACACCTTTCAAGGCTGTAAGATCATTGTTTGTTGTTGTACAGAAGTTACCGGACACCTTTCAAGGCTGTAAGATCATTGTTTGTTGTTGTACAGAAGTTACCGGACACCTTTCAAGGCTGTAAGATCATTGTTGTTGTACAGAAGTTACCGGACACCTTTCAAGGCTGTAAGATCATTGTTTGTTGTTGTACAGAAGTTACCGGACACCTTTACAGGCTGTAAGATCATTGTTTGTTGTTGTTGTACAGAAGTTACCGGACACCTTTCATGGCTGTAAGATCATTGTTTGTTGTTGTTGTTGTTGTACAGAAGTTACCGGACACCTTTACAGGCTGTAAGATCATTGTTTGTTGTTGTACAGAAGTTACTGGACACCTTTCAAGGCTGTAAGATCATTGTTTGTTGTTGTACAGAAGTTATCGGACACCTTTACAGGCTGTAAGATCATTGTTTGTTGTTGTTGTTGTACAGAAGCTACCGGACACCTTTACAGGCTGTAAGATCATTGTTTGTTGTTGTTGTTGTACAGAAGTTACCGGACACCTTTCATGGCTGTAAGATCATTGTTTGTTGTTGTTGTACAGAAGTTACCGGACACCTTTCATGGCTGTAAGATCATTGTTTGTTGTTGTTGTTGTTGTACAGAAGTTACCGGACACCTTTACAGGCTGTAAGATCATTGGTTGTTGTTGTTGTTGTCCAGAAGTTACCGGACACCTTTCATGGCTGTAAGATCATTGGTTGTTGTTGTTGTTGTACAGAAGTTACCGGACACCTTTACAGGCTGTAAAATCATTGTTTGTTGTTGTACAGAAGTTACCGGACACCTTTCAAGGCTGTAAGATCATTGCGTTTGTTGTTGTTGCACAGAAGCTACCAAACATCTTTACAGGCTGTAAGATCATTATTGTTGTTGTTGTACAGAAGTTACCGGACACCTTTCAAGGCTGTAAGATCATTGTTTGTTGTTGTACAGAAGTTACCGGACACCTTTCAAGGCTGTAAGATCATTGTTTGTTGTTGTACAGAAGTTACCGGACACCTTTCAAGGCTGTAAGATCATTGTTTGTTGTTGTACAGAAGCTACCGGACACCTTTACAGGCTGTAAGATCATTGTTTGTTGTTGTACAGAAGTTACCGGACACCTTTCAAGGCTGTAAGATTATTGTTTGTTGTTGTACAGAAGTTACCGGACACCTTTCAAGGCTGTAAGATCATTGTTTGTTGTTGTCCAGAAGTTACCGGACGTTTTTCATGGCTGTAAGATCATTGTTTGTTGTTGTTGTTAATGTACAGAAGTTACCGGACACCTTTCATGGCTGTAAGATCATTGTTTGTTGTCCAGAAGTTACCGGACGTTTTTCATGGCTGTAAGATCATTGTTTGTTGTTGTTGTTAATGTACAGAAGTTACCGGACACCTTTCATGGCTGTAAGATCATTGTTTGTTGTTGTACAGAAGTTACCGGACACCTTTCAAGGCTGTAAGATCATTGTGTTTGTTGTTGTTGTTGTACAGAAGTTACCGGACACCTTTCAAGGCTGTAAGATCATTGTTTGTTGTTGTTGTTAATGTACAGAAGTTACCGGACACCTTTCATGGCTGTAAGATCATTGTTTGTTGTTGTTGTCCAGAAGTTACCTGACACCTTTCAAGGCTGTAAGATCATTGTTTGTTGTTGTTGTTGTTATGTTATACAGAAGTTACCGGACACCTTTACAGGCTGTAAGATCGTTGTTTGTTGTTGTTGTTGTACAGAAGTTACCGGATACCTTTCAAGGCTGTAAGATCATTGTTTGTTGTTGTTGTTGTTATGTTATACAGAAGTTACCGGACACCTTTACAGGCTGTAAGATCGTTGTTTGTTGTTGTTGTCCAGAAGTTACCTGGCACCTTTCAAGGCTGTAAGATCATTGTTTGTTGTTGTACAGAAGTTACCTGACACCTTTCAAGGCTGTAAGATCATTGTTTGTTGTTGTCCAGAAGTTACCGGACACCTTTCAAGGCTGTAAGATCATTGTTTGTTGTTGTACAGAAGTTACCAGACACCTTTCATGGCTGTACGATCATTGTTTGTTGTTATTGTTGTACAGAAGTTACCGGACACCTTTCAAGGCTGTAAGATCATTGTTTGTTGTTGTTGTTGTACAGAAGTTACCGGACACCTTTACAGGCTGTAAGATCATTGTGTTTGTTGTTGTTGTACAGAAGTTACCGGACACCTTTACAGGCTGTAAGATCATTGTGTTTGTTGTTGTTGTACAGAAGTTACCTGACACCTTTCAAGGCTGTAAGATTGTTCTTGTTGTTGTACAGAAGTTACCGGACACCTTTCATGGCTGTAAGATCATTGTTTGTTGTTGTACAGAAGTTACCAGACACCTTTACAGGCTGTAAGATCATTGTTTGTTGTTGTTGTTGTTGTCCAGAAGTTACCGGACACCTTTCATGGCTGTAAGATCATTGTTTGTTGTTGTCCAGAAGTTACCGGACACCTTTCATGGCTGTAAGATCGTTGTTTGTTGTTGTTGTCCAGAAGTTACCGGACGTTTTTCATGGCTGTAAGATCGTTGTGTTTGTTGTTGTTGTTAATGTACAGAAGTTACCGGACGTTTTTCATGGCTGTAAGATCGTTGTTTGTTGTTGTTGTTAATGTACAGAAGTTACGGGACACCTTTCATGGCTGTAAGATCATTGTTGTTGTTGTTGTTGTTGTACAGAAGTTACCGGACACCTTTCATGGCTGTAAGATCTTTGTTTGTTGTTGTACAGAAGTTACCGGACACCTTTCATGGCTGTAAGATCATTGTTTGTTGTTGTTGTTGTTGTACAGAAGTTACCGGACACCTTTCATGGCTGTAAGATCTTTGTTTGTTGTTGTACAGAAGTTACCGGACACCTTTCATGGCTGTAAGATCATTGTTTGTTGTTGTTGTACAGAAGTTACCGGACACCTTTCATGGCTGTAAGATCATTGTTTGTTGTTGTTGTACAGAAGTTACCGGACACCTTTCATGGCTGTAAGATCGTTGTTTGTTGTTGTTGTCCAGAAGTTACCGGACACCTTTCATGGCTGTAAGATCATGTTGTTTGTTGTTGTTGTTGTACAGAAGTTACCGGACACCTTTCATGGCTGTAAGATCATTGGTTGTTGTTGTTGTTGTACAGAAGTTACCGGACACCTTTCATGGCTGTAAGATCATTGTTTGTTGTTTGTTGTTGTACAGAAGTTACCGGACACCTTTCATGGCTGTAAGATCATTGTTTGTTGTTGTTGTTGTTGTACAGAAGTTACCGGACACCTTTCAAGGCTGTAAGATCATTGTTTGTTGGTGTTGTTGTACAGAAGTTACCGGACACCTTTCATGGCTGTAAGATCATTGTTTGTTGTTGTTGTTGTTGTACAGAAGTTACCGGACACCTTTCATGGCTGTAAGATCATTGTTTGTTGTTTGTTGTTGTACAGAAGTTACCGGACACCTTTCATGGCTGTAAGATCATTGTTTGTTGTTGTTGTTGTACAGAAGTTACCGGACACCTTTCATGGCTGTAAGATCATTGTTTGTTGTTGTTGTTGTTGTACAGAAGCTACCGGACACCTTCCATGGCTGTAAGATCATTGTTTGTTGTTGTACAGAAGTTACCGGACACCTTTCATGGCTGTAAGATCGTTGTTTGTTGTTGTTGTACAGAAGTTACCGGACACCTTTCATGGCTGTAAGATCATTGTTTGTTGTTGTTGTTGTTGTACAGAAGTTACCGGACACCTTTCATGGCTGTAAGATCATTGTTTGTTGTTTGTTGTTGTACAGAAGTTACCGGACACCTTTCATGGCTGTAAGATCATTGTTTGTTGTTGTTGTTGTACAGAAGTTACCGGACACCTTTCATGGCTGTAAGATCATTGTTTGTTGTTGTTGTTGTTGTACAGAAGCTACCGGACACCTTCCATGGCTGTAAGATCATTGTTTGTTGTTGTACAGAAGTTACCGGACACCTTTCATGGCTGTAAGATCGTTGTTTGTTGTTGTTGTACAGAAGTTACCGGACACCTTTCATGGCTGTAAGATCATTGTTTGTTGTTGTTGTTGTACAGAAGTTACCGGACACCTTTCATGGCTGTAAGATCATTGTTTGTTGTTGTTGTTGTTGTACAGAAGTTACCGGACACCTTTCATGGCTGTAAGATTGTTGTTGTTGTTGTTGTACAGAAGTTACCGGACACCTTCCATGGCTGTAAGATCATTGTTTGTTGTTGTTGTTGTACAAAAGTTACCGGACACCTTTCATGGCTGTAAGATCATTGTTTGTTGTTGTTGTACAGAAGTTACCGGACACCTTTCATGGCTGTAAGAACATTGTTTGTTGTTGTTGTTGTACAGAAGTTACCGGACACCTTTCATGGCTGTAAGATCATTGTTTGTTGTTGTTGTACAGAAGTTACCGGACACCTTTCATGGCTGTAAGAACATTGTTTGTTGTTGTTGTTGTACAGAAGTTACCGGACACCTTTCATGGCTGTAAGATCATTGTTTGTTGTTGTTGTTGTACAGAAGTTACCGGACACCTTCCATGGCTGTAAGATCGTGTTGCCGGAGAGCACCAGCAGCTTCCAGCAGCTGAAGCGCTACATCGTCGCCTTCGATGGCGATCTGCTGCCCGACTATGAGAGCAACGCCGCCACGCACATCGTGGCTTCCACAATGTCCCAGGTAGGAGGCGGTGCCACTTTCCTGTCATGTGGAACTTCAGAGAGAGAGAGAGTGTGTGTGTATGAGAGAGAGTGAGTGTGTGTGTGAGAGAGAGAGAGAGTGTATGTGTGTATGTTTGTGTGTGCTAGAGAGAGAGAGAATGTGTGTGTGAGTGAGTGAGAGAGAGGGAGAGTGTGTGTATGTGTGTGTGTGTGTGTGTGTGTGTGTGTGTGTGTGTGAGAGAGAGAGTGTGTGTATGTTTCTTTGGCTGCTGCTGATAATTCTGAAATTCTGGGTTGTCTGGAGAGAAGAGCAGTGTGTGTGTGTGTGTATGTGTGTGTGAGTGAGGGGAAAACCCTGTAGCTTGTAGTGTTCAGCAGGTGTGTGAGAGAGAGAGAGTGTGTGTCTGTGTGAGAGCTAGTGAGTGTGTGTGTGTGTGAGAGAGAGAGAGAGAGAGTGAGTGAGTGTGTGTGAGAGTGTGTATGTGTATGTCCGTGTGTGTGAGAGAGAGAGAGAGAGAGAGAGAGTGTGTGTGAAAGAGAGAGGGAGAGAGTGAGTGTGTGTATGTGTGTGTGTGTGAGAGAGAGAGAGTGAGTGTGTCTGTGTGAGAGAGAGAGAGAGAGTGAGTGTGTGTGTGAGAGTGTGTATGTGTATGTCCGTGTGTGTGAGAGAGAGAGTGTGTGTATGTGTGAGAGAGAGAGAGAGAGTGTGTGTGTGTATGTGTGTGTGTGTGTTTATTTTATTTTATTTTAATTTTATTTTTTTCGAGGATAATGGAATAAACACTTATGTGCTTTTTTTTCATCCAGTCCCCGTGTGTATGCAGTGTTGTTGATTTTGTCATCCATTGCCACCAGCACACAATGGCCTACTCTTCCGAAAAGCGAAACGGATTTTAACGTGTGCACAAGATGTTCTGCTCTGTGTGTGTGTGTGTACATGCAAGTGCACGCATGCTTATGTCAAAGTCAAATTTTTGTTCCTAGATGGTACATTGAATAAGCGGTGCATGTCCTTGTTTTCATCAAGCCATGTTGAGTAAGTGTGTATGTGTGTGCATGCACACATGCATGCTTGCCTGCAAATATATTTCTCCATTCATATTTCCCTTACTCCAGATTTAAAAAACAACAACAACATTTTACCTTCAATTGCTGTGTATCCTACAAGTACAAAACCAACATTGCATTGCTGTATTCTATAGGTAAAAACCAACATTGCATTGCTGTGTATTCTACAGGGAAAAACCAACATTGCATTGCTGTGTATTCTACAGGTAAAAAAAACCAACATTGCATTGCTGTATTCTACAGGTAAAAACCAACATTGCATTGCTGTATATTCTACAGGTAAAAACCAACATTGCATTGCTGTGTATTCTACAGGTAAAAAACCAACATTGCATTGCTGTATTCTACAGGTAAAAAACCAACATTGCATTGCTGTATTCTACAGGTAAAAACCAACATTGCACTGCTGTGTATTCTACAGGTAAAAACCCACATTCTGTTGCTGTGTATTGTACAGGTAAAAACCAACATTGCACTGCTGTGTATTCTACAAGAACAAAACCAACATTGCATTACTGTGTATCCTACAAGTACAAAACCAACATTGCACTGCTGTGAATCCTACAGGTAAAAACAACCCACATTCTGTTGCTGTGTGTCGTGCAGGTGAAGGGGCAGGGGAAGAAGACGCAGGTGGTGAAGCCAGAGTGGCTGTGGAAGTGCATCAAGTCGGGCAAGCTGGTGGCGACTGAAGCCTACAGACCCACCTGAAGACCAGCCAGCCCCTGAAGCCTCGGGAACAGACCCTTAGGTGTAAAACTGTCAGCGGTGACAAGAGACGGGGAGAGAGAGAGAGGATGACGTTGGAGAGATAGGATGACGTTGGAAAGATAGGATGACGTTGGAAAGATAGGATGACGTTTGAACCATCAGCGAAAGAGATTTGGATAGAAAGAAAGATATGGTGAAATTTAAATCAGCAAAGAGATTTGGATAGAAAGATGGTGAAATTGAAGTAAACAAAAAGAGATTTGGATAGAAAGAAAGCTATGGTGAAATGTAAATCAGCGAAAGATTCGGGAAGAAAGAAACTGTGAAACTTGATCACACTGTGACATACACCCAAGGCTGCAATGCAGCTACCTACTGGGAGTTTTTAAAAAAAAAAAACATAATGGTTGCGTACGCAAAAATCTCGCTCATTGTGACACAATCTACGAAATCATGTTTTCTCGGACAGCGGTAAATTAGGGATGCGAGAGTGTGTGGCAGTTACGGACAGAACCACGATGGATCATTCCTGTGTAGTGTGTGCGTGTGTCGCTGGGACTGAAAGACTTCCTCCGTGTGCATTGTTTGTGGCCGGCCACAGCGGTCAGTCAGTGTCCCCCACTCTCAGCTGCTGTCCATTCCATTCCATCCCAGTCCAGCTGTTTATAGCAGAAACTGACCACACTTGGACTTAGTAAAAGTAAGGGGTGTGCTAAATTCAGCACTGTTGACTGAGTGATGGTTGGATTTGCGTACTGTGGCTGTCCTGAACTTAGAGAGCCGGTTTGTTGGAACTGAAAATCATTGCTGGAAATGGGGAGAGGTTGAGCCTCCTGTTCGTGCTGTTTTGTCGATAGTGAGCTTAGATTTGATGATGATGATGATGATGTGTGTGTTTGTAGTAGTAGTAGTATTTTCAGTTTAATGTCTATGTGTGTATTTGTGTGTGTGTGTAGTAGTAATAGTAGTAGAAGTAGTGTAGTAGTAGTAGTATTTTCAGTTTAATGTCTATGTGTGTGTTTGTGTGTAGTAGTATCTTCAGTTTTGTGTGTGTGTAGTAGTAGTAGTATCTTCAGTTTTGTGTGTGTGTTTGTAGTAATAGTATCTTCAGTTTAATGTCTATGTTTGTTTGTGTGTGTGTGTAGTAGTAGTATCTTCAGTTTTGTGTGTATGTGTGTGTTTGTGCGTATGTTTAAAGTAGTAGTATCTTCAGTTTAATGTCTATGTTTGTTTGTGAATGTGTGTGTGCGTGTATGTGTGTGTAAGTGTGTGTGTGGTTTCTTTGGGGGGGTTTTGGAAGGGGTGGTGGTGGTGGGGATTTGGGTTGTCTTCATTGCAAAAGTCATCTAAATGGCATTTTATGAAAACTTGCAAGAATCAGGGCATAAAAGAAATTCTCATTGGATGTCCATCTCTCAAACATTAGAGGAATGTTTAGTGTTTCTAATTCTCAACATTTAGTGGAATATTTAGTGTGTGTAATATCAGAGCATCTAGGTTTCACTAATTGTACTTTTTTTTTTCTTTCAGAAAAACCACTTGTGTCTTTTTCAAAACGACAAACTTTGATATATACATGAACTCTGAAATCAGGCGAGAGAAATGAGCACGTCTTGTCTCCCTTCCCCCCTGACCTCAGTATGAGTCTATATGCAATGCCCCTCAGTTATTTAACCCATGACGTCAAATTCTGACCAGCCTTTGTTGCGTCATCTTTGCCTTCTTGTACTCTGTCTGATGAAGCCATGTCTATGTTCAGGGGCTGTACTCTGTCTGATGAAGCCATGTCTATGTTCAGGGGCTATACTCTGTCTGATGAAGCCATGTCTATGTTCAGGGGCTGTACTCTGATGAAGCCATGTCTATATTCAGGGGCTATACTCTGTCTGATGAAGCCATGTCTATGTTCAGGGGCTGTACTCTGAGGAAGCCATGTCTATATTCAGGGGCTGTACTCTGTCTGATGAAGCCATGTCTATGTTCAGGGGCTATACTCGGTCTGATGAAGCCATGTCTATGTTCAGGGGCTGTACTGTCTGATGAAGCCATGTCCATGTTTAGGGGCTATACTCTGTCTGATGAAGCCATGTCTATGTTCAGGGGCTATACTCTGTCTGATGAAGCCATGTCTATGTTCAGGGCTGTACTGTCTGATGAAGCCATGTCCATGTTCAGGGGCTGTACTCTGTCTGATGAAGCCATGTCTATGTTCAGGGGCTGTACTCTGATGAAGCCATGTCTATGTTCAGGGGCTGTACTGTCTGATGAAGCCATGTCCATGTTCAGGGGCTGTACTCTGTCTGATGAAGCCATGTCCATGTTCAGGGGCTGTACTCTGTCTGATGAAGCCATGTCCATGTTCAGGGGCTGTACTGTACTGTCTGATGAAGCCATGTCCATGTTCAGGGGCTGTACTGTACTGTCTGATGAAGCCATGTTCAGGGGCTGTACTCTGTCTGATGAAGCCATGTCCATGTTCAGGTGCTGTACTGTACTGTCTGATGAAGCCATGTTCAGGGGCTATACTCTGTCTGATGAAGCCATGTCTATGTTCAGGGGCTGTACTCTGTCTGATGAAGCCATGTCCATGTTCAGGGGCTGTACTGTACTCTGTCTGATGAAGCCATGTCTATGTTCAGGGGCTGTACTCTGATGAAGCCATGTCTATGTTCAGGGGCTGTACTGTACTCTGTCTGATGAAGCCATGTCTATGTTCAGGGGCTGTACTCTGATGAAGCCATGTCTATGTTCAGGGGCTGTACTCTGATGAAGCTGTGTCTATGTTCAGGGGCTGTACTCTGTCTGATGAAGCCATGTCTATGTTCAGATGCTCAATCTTTGAAAGCAGCAAGAGACCATTCTCTGGGAGCAGTTTCTGCCTTGCAGCATCAGAAAAGAAATATGTGTGCATGCCACTGTGTGTGTGTGTGTGAGAGAGAGAGAGAGTGAGTGTATGTGTATCTGCATGCACACATATTGCTGATATGGTTTTCTTGTTAAAGTGATTAGGAGGTCTGTGTGCGTGCGTGCGCGCGCGCGGTGTGTGTGCGTGCATACACGCATATTTTGCTGATGTAGTCTTCTAGTAGGTTAAGTGGGGGGGGGGGGGGGGGGGGGGGGGGGGGGTTGTGGGTGTGTGAACCTGAGAGCTACAAGTAGAACAGGTTGGGTTTAGTTTTGCTTTTGGTGATTTTTTTTCTTTTTGGTGGAAGGGAGGGGTGGGGGGGGCGACTGTTGACATATTCTTGCTGTCTAAAATTGTGCAGAATCTCCAGAAATGACTGTAAGGGGCCATAATTAGGTGGTGCTGGAGTTGAAAAGAAATCGTTGAAGAGGCAGCCGCAGCATCAGCATCTGTTGACTTCTAAACTGGATGAACGGATGCTTGATGAAAATGCTTGACTTGTTGTTTGGTAAAATTGTCACTGTAATCATATGTTTTATTCTTTTATTTCACGGATGATGGAATAAGCACTTGTGTGCTTTTTTACATCCAGTCCCTGTGTGTATGCAGTTTTGTCAATTTTGTCATCTGTTTCCACCGACACACAATCGCCTACTCTTTCGAAAAGCGGAACAGGATTTAACATGTGCGCAAGATGTTCTGCGTGCGTTCGCACATAGGACCTCGGTTTATAGTCTCATCCGAAGGACTATAGAGATGGGATGTAGAGATGGTTAGAATGTTGAAGTTGTTGTTGGTAAATTTATCAACTGTAATCATAAATAGAGATGGTTAGAATGTTGAAGTTATGTTGTTGTTGACAAATCTGTCAACTGTAATCATAGGTAGTGATAAGAATGTTTGTGGCGCTGTTGTTAAATTTTTCAACTGTAATCATTCTATAGTACTGTTGTGTTGTTGATAAATCTATCCACCGTAATTATCAATAGTGATGGTTAGAATTTCAAGTTGTTTTGTTGTTGGTAAGTTTATCAATCGTAATTATATGTAGTGCTTAGAATGTTTGTGTTGTTGGTGAATTTATCAACTGTAATCATATAAAATTATAGTAATGTTGTTGTTAAATCTATCAACCGTATTCATAGATAGTGACGATTAGAATGTTCAAGATGTTTTTGATAAATTTATCAACCATAATCATATATATTTTTTTTTTTTTTTTATTCTTTTATATTGAGGATAATGGAATAAGCACTTGTGTTGTTTTTGGTAAATTTATCAACCATAATCATAGATAGTGATGATTAGAATGTGCTAGTTCTGCCATTGTCTGGTTGATGGTAGTTGTAGGGTGTATGTGTGTGTGTGCACATACTGGAGTATGCGTCTGTGGAATCATGGATTATTTCCGAGACAAACCAGACAATGCGATAGGATGGCGGAAGCGAGTGTGGAGGGGGGAATGTGGGTGGGGAGTGCAAGTCTTCAGGAAGATTTTCTGAAGCTGTCAGCTGACTGAATGTGACACTCCACCACATTATGAGTCGCATCGCACCAGAGGCCAGTTTTTAGTTGGTTACATGTTGTTAATCTGCAATAAACAGGCTGTTCAATACAGAAAACAGATTGAAAATCGGACAATTCTATGAAATGTTATTACACATTGAAATGCTACACTGCAGGAAGTAACGAAATGAGAAATGGATCAATTTTGCATCATACTAGATGACCAGGACGAGGGGTTGGGTGTTTCTAAACGCGTTTTTAAAGCAAAAGGAAACAAAATTATGCTTTGATACTTCAGTACAAGGTGGAAGACAGCTTACAGTTTTATACTCAATCATAATCTCAAAATTGACAACCTGACCTAAAATGGCTCCTAGTGGAAAAGTGGGTCAGGTGCAAAGCGACTCATTTCTTGGTGGAGTGTCACAATATGTATTGTTATTTTGTAAGCTGTGTGGTAATCATGCATAGTGACATGTATCAATGAAATGTGTTGGCGATTTCTTAGATGTAGAATACTGATTCCTTGTTGGTGATACTGTGTTTGTGAAATGTTAGCTATTGAGTGCTGTATTCATGTCAATAATGGATTTAGGAACTAGAGTGGTTAAAACAAGCAGTTTGGTAGGTCAATTAAGTTATCATTGGTAGTGAAACATTTTAACGGTGTTTCCAAATCCTTACAGAGTTGCTTGGTTGTAATTATTGTCTCCTATTCATGGGAAAAGATGAACATAATAATTGTGTTGAGTATATGTGTGCAGGATGTACAAATCATGAACAAGTTTACAACAAAGAGAGAGAGAGAGACTTGTTATTTCACTCCTCTTTGTCTCAGCCGTGTGTTTTTTTAACTGGACAATTCTATGCAGTAATCCTTTTCAATTATGTGACTCTTGATTTCTTGCAGAGAGATAGATTGAGCGCACGGATTGTTAATGTTTAGATTGCGGGATATTGCTGCTATGTGGGTTTGAAAAATAAGATACTGATAAACAGTGATTGAAAACCAGTGCTAACAGGCGTCATTTCTGTAACTGCTGTATGAATGTTGGGGTGTGGTGCACTGGTAACAGGGTCTGTGGTCTTAAAGGTCCCACCCCCTCTCTCTCTGTTTGTGTTCATCGTTTCTGTTTCTCTTTTCCTGTGGTCTTTTTCCCATGCTTCTCTGCTCTTCAACTTGTGTGCAATGTGGTATTATTGCTGCTACAAATATTCTAACTTAAGTTTCGTTTTGGTCTTTGTATTTCATACACACACACACACACACACCCACAAGTATTTGTTGCCAGAAGGTTCATTTAAAAAAAAAAAAGTGAGATTTGAAAAGTTTTCCAAAGTCTGAGAGCTTTCTTCCCCTAGTTCTGTATGAACCCTTCCACTATATTGTTAGGTAAAGGTGTCCCATTACCTATGCGGTCGTTGGGGAGCGAGATGTCAGAGACCTTGGCTCTTCCAGAGGTCAGCATATTGAGGGCGGCACCCATCTCTTCTCCCTCGCTGCTTTACCTTCCCTGACCCTAAAGAGGGCAGGTACCCATTTACAGCTGGGTGAACTGGGGGACTATACTGAAGCCAAGGCGTGCAAACGGTCGGTCGCCCATCCAACTGGTAACCACTATCAATGCTGCTTAACCTTAGCTGGGGGAAAGCGAGTGCTCTGACCACTGAGCTGTCCCGTCCCCAACTGTCTCAAATACTGACAAGTAAGAAGACTTCAGGGCCAAGCCAAAACGCTGTGTCAGTTATTGATGTAAGCAAAGTGCCAATGGCTACATTGAAATTTGGGGGTGGGGAGGGCAGGATAGTCCAGTGGTTTGACTGTCACACTCACAATTTGACGGCCTGGGTTTGAGCTATCCCCAAGACTCTGGTTAAAGGTAATTTTCCCCATGGAGTTTACATCAATACTGATCTCCACTCCCTGAAAGTCCTTTGGACGAGACTGTAAATCAAAGCTGCATGAGCGAATACATGGAAAACATCTTGTGCACATGTGAAAATCTGTTTTGCAGTTTGGAGAAGTAGGCCGTTTGATCTGTAAGAATGGATGAAGAAAGCAAATGCATGCAGACTGGTGTGGTGTTTAGACAGCATCCCCCAATGCTAGAATGCAGCAGCTATCTAAACTGGGTAAAAATGGTCACATACACTAAAAACGTTACCACCACTGCTGAACCCCAGAGCTCTGACCAGGGGGGGGGGGGGGGGGGGGGAGGAATGGTTTTGCTTTGAGATGCAATTCTGTACAGCACCACAAACTCCTTCTTTTTGCAAAAATTAAAGGGAGACAACAAATAAGCAAGCAAACAAAACAGCACCCCCCCCACCCCCCCCCCCAGCTGTCAGTGTCCCCCACTTTCAGCACTCTCAGCTGCTATCCAGCCCATCCCACTGGTGTTAATTAAGCAGTGAACTGACCACACTTGGACTTGGTAAAAGGAAGGGGCTGATTTAGCACTGGCCTGAGCCTTGACCGAGTTATGCTGGATTTGCGCGCGGTAAACCTCCCCCCCCCCCCCCCCAACCAAAGAAAAAGCCACAAATAAAAGGAGATAAACATGCACACAAACAAGACAAAGAAAACGGACAGTGACCATGAAAATCCCATACTTTATTTCTCCACTGTTCTCCATCAATAATTGTCCAAAATACAAAAACAAAAAATCCTGGGATTCCTGCTAAGTCATTATTCTTTTCTTAGATCCAACAATTGCACGTATTCTAACACACAATCTTCTAGAAAGTTTGTAAATACCGTTTCATGATTTGTGTCCTTACAAAACGCATTTACCCAACTACGAAACACTTATTCACTTACAGATATTGTAAAGTGTTCAACAGACTTACAGTCATCAAACCAATTCATGAACCAGAATTGTTGGCACACCACACGACAGGATTCAACAATCTCAGTACCAGAGATTGGTAAAAGTGATATCAAACCACTCATATACTGCACCCATGTGTTAACCCTTACACTGCCACCATCACTTCTGTTCATATAAAAAAAATACCCGCCCTCTACCCAAAAGACTAAACTCCAGCTTTAAAAAAGCTTGGAAGAAATATCACACTTCTTTTTGTAATAATGAAATGCTATCTCTGATAAACCAGATGCATATCTAACATACATTATCTCTTGAAAAATAAAATACATATCTAACAACAAAACTACCATGACTTGCATGTGTTCGGAAATAATGACGATGATCATAAAAAGATTCCAAAACAGATGTAAATGAAGCATCAACCCCCCACCCCCCCATACCGTTAAAATGCTCCCCCAAATCCCTCCCTTTTCCAATGTCACAAAACGCCACACTGGAAGTTTCAACGACAAAAAAAAGTGTTGTTCATTCCCGTTGCAACAGACACCACCAAAGGAAACCAAACAAGCAGAGGAGGCGGACCTAGGAGACCCTTTGTCGCTAGTTGTCCTCATAGAACTTGGGCAGCTGGTCTCCCACCAGCGTGAAGCGCTCCACGCCCACGCTGCTGATGGCCGCCATCCGGATGATCCCTCCGCTGGAGCCGTCTCGGTTGATGGCCAGGGACACCGCTAGAAAATGGATAATAATAATAATAAACACTAATAATAATAATAATGTATGGAATTTATATAGCGCTGAATCTTGTAAAGCAACAAATCAAAGTGCTCAGATGACATTTTTCAAATAATTATTTATGTGTGTGTATGCGGTTTTTGGACAGGGAAGGACTTCAGTGTCACCCAGGCACTCGCCCACGACCGCGCTAAGTGGAGCCAGCTGGTCCACCGTTCGTCCACCATGCAGCGCCCCTACGACCCTGGCGGGTTACGGGACCAGTGAACAGTGATGCGTTTTTTAAATTTTGTCATCTGTTCCCACCGGCACACAATGGCCTACTCTTTCGAACAGCGGAACAGGATTTAACGTGTGCGCAAGATGTTCTGCATGCGTTCGCACACGGGCCCTCGGTTTATAGTCTCATCCGAAGGACTAACAAAAATGTATGGTGATACTACTGAAGCAAGTTGTTTGATACCCTATAATATAGGTTCAAAGCGCACTTAATCCGCGCACACACACACGAACAGCAAACACACACACAGAGCAAATAAACACACGCACATACACACACACACACAATCCAGGCACGCAAACACACACACACACCGCACACACACAAAGCAAATACCCACAAACCACACTCACACTCACTCATACAAACACTCACACACACAAAGCAAATACCCACAAACCACACACACACTCACTCGCACACACACTCAAACACACATTAGTGTTATTACTATGTTATGTTACTATTACTAAAACTCTGAAAAAGACAATCTACAACATTCCCTTTTTACACCAATCTCCATTGCTTCCATCACCCTAGTGTGTGTGTGTGATTGTGTGTGTGTGTGCGTGTGTGACATGATGATGATGATGGGGTGTGCGTTTGTGTGCATTCCTGTGTGTGTGTGTGTCTTTGAGCAAGACTCTTGTGTAAGCGAGACTCTGTATGTACATGCAAGTGCATGGGCACAAGCATGCCTGTGTATATGGGTAAAATTCTGTTTCTTTTTTAGAGGGGGGAAGGAGTTAGTGGTTTGTTTTCTGATTTCGTTATCACAATGAGATTTTTTTGGGGGGGGTTAAGCTTTGGTTTTCTTTATCTGTCCTTCTGTACGCGCTGACCTTTGGAGACGAACTGCAGGCACTGGTCCTTGGTCATCTTCTCCTTGTACTGGGCGTCCACGTAGCCGTAGAGGTAGGTGCTGCCCGACCCCCCGATGGCAAAGGGCTGTCTCTGCAGCATGCCCCCAATAGGCACCGAGTACACCTGCAACACAGCCACACCGGGGCCTTACACCGTGCGTGTGTGTGTGTGAGATTGAGTGAGAGAGAGAGGGGGGGAGTGAGAGAGAGAGGAGGGGGGAGTGAGAGATGAGAGGAGAGAGAGTGAGAAGAGAGGGGGAGTGAGAGAGAGAAGAGGAGTGAGAGGAGAGAGAGGAGGGAGGAGTGAGAGAGGAGAGATGAGGAGAGAGAGAGAGAGAGAAGAGAGGAGAGAGTGAGAGAAAGAAGGAGAGAGAGAGAAGAGAGCAAGAGAGGAGGAAGAGAGAGAGAGAGAGAGGAGGAGAGAGAAGGAGAGAGAAGCAAGAGAAGAGGGGAGTGAGAGGAAGAGCAAGAGAGAGGAGGAGTGAGAGAGAGATGAGAGAGAAGAGAGAGAGAGAGAGGAGAGTAGAGAGAGAGAGAGAGGAGGAGGATGAGAGAGAGGGAGAGAGAGAGAGAGCAAGAGAGAGAAGAGAGTGAGAGAGAGGATGAGAGAGAGAGAGAAGCAAGAGAAGAGAGAGGGAGGAGAGAGAGACTCAGAGAGAGAGGAGAGAGAGAGATTGAGAGAGAGGAGTGGAGAGGAGGGTGAGAGAGAGAAGAGAGAGGGAGGAGGATTGAGAGAGAGGGGAGAGGAGAGAGAAGAGCAAGAGAGAGAGAGAGAGTGAGAGAGAGAAACTCAGAGAGAGAGAGAAGAGCAAGAGAGAGAGAGAGAGTGAGAGAGAGAAACTCAGAGAGAAGAGCAAGAGAGGAGAGAGGGAGAGAGAGAGAAGAGCAAGAGAGAGAGAGAGAGTGAGGGAAAGAGAGAGAGCAAGAGAGAGGGAGTAGAGAGAGAGAGAGAAGAGCAAGAGAGAGGGAGTGAGAGAGAGGGAGGGAGTGAGAGAGAGGGACTCAGAGAGAGAGAGAAGGGCAAGAGAGAGAGGGAGTGAGAGAGAGAAACTCAGGAGAAGAGCAAGAGAGAGAGAGGGAGAGAGAGAGAAGAGCAAGAGAGAGAGAGAGAGTGAGGGAAAGAGAGAGAGCAAGAGAGAGGGAGTGAGAGAGAGAGAGAAGAGCAGAGAGAGGGAGTGAGAGAGAGGGAGGGAGTGAGAGAGAGGGACTCAGAGAGAGAGAGAAGGGCAAGAGAGAGAGGGAGTGAGAGAGAGAGACTCAGAGAGAGAGGGAGGGAGAGAGAGGGAGGGAGTGAGAGAGAGCAAGAGAGAGGGAGTGAGAGAGAGGGAGTGAGAGAGAGAGAGAAGAGCAAGTGAGAGAGTGAGAGAAGAGCAAGAGAGAGGGAGTGAGAGAGAGGGAGAGAGTGAGGGAGAGTGAGTGGGTGTTGTGGGTGTATCTGTGTGTGTGTCACTGTGTGTGTGTAAAGTTATGTGTTTGTGTTCAGGAGGGAGGAATTGAAGCCCTGGCCTACTATCCTGGACTTCTTTTCTGTTTGTTTGGTTCCTGGCCTAGAGCTCTGAGGTTCACCCATGGTCAAATTTTTCAATGTTTTTTACCCAGCATGCAGGTAGCCACATTCCGACTTCAGGGATGTATGCTGGGTGTGTTTGTGTTTGCGTAACCTTCCAAAGGCTATCATGAATTAGCGGATCTCTACTGCGCATATCTGATCTTCTGTGTGTGTACACACAAAGGAAAGAGAGACAGGTCTGCCACTGGAAGCTGACCAGGGAGATCATAAAAATCCCCATTCTTTATTCACCGGATGCTGCTGAGATTCAAACCCACATCTTCAAGGACTCATAGGACTGACGCTGAACAGTCTTAACCACTAGGCTATAGTGTCCATCGTTTTGGGCAGAAAAGTTCAAATGGTAAACTACTTTTAACTAGTCAGTATCAACGCACGCACGCACGCACGCACGCACGCGCGCGCTGCTGCTGCTGCTGCTGCTGCTATCGATGAAATTGTTAAAATAAGTGTTCTCAGTTAAAGCATCAAACTAGAAATAGTCAACTAGGCTGTGTCAAAGCAGCCACTAAAATGATGATGATGATGATGATGATGATGATGATGATGATGATGATGATGATGGTGGTGATTGTGATGGTGACAGGATAATAATACTTAAACAAACATTGAAACAACAGGATATTGTGCTCCAAAACTATGTTTGGGCTTTTAGACACAAAATGGTCACCTGGTCTGTAGTCTAAAAGATAGTGGTAAAGGTGTCCCATAACCTGTGTGGTCAATGGAAAGCAAGGCCTCAGAGACCTCAGCTTCTTCAGGGGCCAGCATATTGAGGGCGGCGCCCATCTCCTCTCCCTAACTGCTTTACCTTCCCTGACCCTAAAGAGGGCAGGTACCCATTTACAGCTGGGTGAACTAAGGGGACTGTACTGAAGCCAAGGCTCACAAACGTTCACCCATCCACTTGGTAACCACGCTCAGTGCTGCTTATCCTTAGTTTGGGGACAGCGAGTGCTCTGACCACTTAACTACCCATGTAGTCTAAGCATCCACTTAAAAGACACAAGGAAAAATCCAAAATAAACAAATAAATAAATAAGCAAATAAACAATACCAGATAACTCAGTTCTTGGTGGTCAAACTCTTCTAGTATTTTCTTTCTGTCCTGTTACTGCATGAATGAAAAACAAACTGAAAACCAAAAAATGTTGCTTCACTATCACAACCAGCACACACACGGGATAGCCTAGTGGTTAGAACATTGCGCTCGCAATCTGATGACCCGGGTTCAATTCCCGTTCAAGGGTGTATTTTCCCCTGGGGTTAACATCAGTGCAGACTCACTCTCCCCAAAAGTCCTTCGGATGAGACTATAAACCGAGGCCCCATGTGCGTACACACACAGAACATCTTGCGCACACATTAAATCCTGTTCCGCTTTTCGTAAGCGTAGGCCATTGTGTGCCGGTGGGAACAGATGACAGAATTTACAAAACCGCATACAGAGGGACTGGAATATATAAAAAAAAAAGCACATTATTGCTTATTCCATTATCCTCGATATAAAACAATTTTTAAAAAAATAAATATATGACACTTTTCCAGGCTGTACACACACACATACTGTATGTACACAAGCATCTGACAGTGACACTTTACCTGTCCCCCGGATCGTTTGTCCCACCCTCCCAGGATGATGCCGGCAGTCAGGCTGTCGCGGTGGTCGTAACACAACTTCCGAACACGTTGCGCTGTGCTAACCATGGCTCCTCTCCATTCCATTCTGAACAAACAACACCTTGTCATGATTAATTTTAAAAAATAAGAAAACAAGTTAATATAATAACATTATAAGAATTGAAAGATGAAATTAATACCTACTGTGTGATGTTGTCTGGTGTACATTTGAATCTGTTAAAAATTGTAATCTTGTTGGTTGCATGTGTAGGAGCGGACTGAATGCAAGAGCTCTGATTTGTATTTGCAAGATACAGCGCTATTTAAATTCCATTTTTTATCATTATTATGTCAAGACTAGTCAAACCTAAGCATCATCAGCGCTGTTATTATAACATGTTAACAGTGAATTTTTCTTCTTTTTTGTAGCAGAATGCCCAGAGAGCAATTATTGTTGCCTGTTATACGAGTAAAAATACGCTGCCTCAGCATACCTCAGCATAACCACATTCTGAAGTAGGCTTCAGCACACAGCTTACAATTTACATCAATCAGTGATACAGGTTTTGGCCTGGACCAACACACCTTGTCATTTTCTACTGACCACTGACTGACTTTAAGCTGTTCACTTCAGATGACACTTAACAATACTGGCAGAGAGGCACACTAAATTCCATTCAAGGCATGTAAAATACCAGCCGCCCTGGTGCAGTGGTTAGCACCTTGGGTTACAGACTGGAAAATTGCAAGTTCCAATTCCATAGATAACATTGGGGGTTTTCACACTCTGGCCGGCAACCACCCTGCATGAGTTTGCTATGGACTCATAGGGAAGACTGGGACCACACAGTTAAGCTTCATCCGCTTTGTGGAGGCAGTTTTGAGAGTGTTGCTCATATTACCAACCCAACACTGCAGAAGTCTGTATCTCTTGGGTGCGGTTGTGATTGGAAGTGTAGAGTACAGCCCTGTCATGAAGTCTCAAACACACTTCCACAGCAGCATCATGACTGCAGTCTCATTGTCACTGATCTCTGTTCTCATGGTGACCTCAGTTTTGGTTTCCATGTACACTTTTGTGCCTTGGGTGACTTTGTGTCAAAGCCTTTGGGGCTGGAGGTTCACAGGAGAAGGTCGCTGGAGGGACACAAAGTATAAACTGATAAAGGTGGTTGCCACCCCAGGTGGACGTCTCTCTCAATCAGGATCCTCAAATAAGCTGTTACGGTCATCATTTGAGAGCTTAGTAGATGGCCTGGTATCTTAGAACAGAGGGCACCACTGAACACCACCAAAGTGACCCAGCAGCAGTGCAGGGCCCCTCTGGCTGGTGGCCCCATGTTGGCCTGATGATGGGTTCCCTGTAGACTTCCAAACCTGACATAACGAATCTGGGTATGGCTGCGGTGGGGAGAGTGAAATGAGCAGCATGGGAACAGCGGGACAGGAATGTCACAGAAGATAAGGCAGCAAAAAAGAAAAAAAAGGGCATGTGTTATAACTGAACATCAACATGTAACTAAGATACTGACTTGAATAAAGCCCATTAAAGGAAAATGATGCTAACACTAACAGTGAAAAGTCACGCGTAAAAACCCACCAGTAATATGTAAATTAGTTACTGACTTGTATAAAGGAAAATAATGATAAAATTAACGTGAAAAGTAATGCGTAAAAACTCACCAGTAACATGTAAATTAATTACTGACTTGTAAAAATCCACATGACACTGAAAAGGCATGTGTGTACTAAACGCAACATTAACATGTAACTTAGTTACTGACTTGTAAAAGTCCAGGTGGTACTTGACAATGTCAGCAATGGCCTGGGTGTCAGCGGCAGAGCCTGAGCGACAGCAGTAGATGAGGTCAGTGACTTTGGTCAGTTTGTCCGTCACACGGTTGGCAATGTAGGCGCCGGTGGTGGTGCGTGAGTCAGCTCCGATGACAACGCCCCCATCAAACTCCACAGCCATAATTGTCGTCTGCAAAAAGCAACGCATGAACCATGATGTATGCAATTTCGGCATTGATTCCCTTTATTTCTCCTTTTTTTTAATACCATGCATTTCACCAAGTTTCTGTGATACACCAGTCAAAGGTAACGAGCAACAGATGGGAATTTTTCAGTGACACACACATCAGTGCATGCATGTGTGCATGTGTGTGTGTGTGTGTGTGTGTGTGTGTGTGTGTGTGTGTGTGTGTGTTATGTGTGTGTGTGTGTGTGTGTGTGTGTGTGTGTGTACAGCTTTTACAGTGTGTGTGACTGTGTGTATGTGTGTGTGTGTCACTGTGTATGAACATTCACTGATTCAGTAAGATATGATGACCACTAAAGGTTCTCTCTCACACACACACACACACACACACACACACACACACACACACACACACACAGTGACAGCACTCTCTCTCACACACACACACACGCACACACTGTGACACACACACACTGGCCGACGCACCTGTCAATAGTGTCATGGATAATTTGTGATTACTGAATCTAGTAATCCTAAACAGCTGTAACCTAAGCTGATGCTCACTACCTTACAAGACAAATCCATGTTAAAAAATTGTAATTTACAAAATCTGACCACATGGCACCTCTGGAACTAGTAATAAAATTAACGGGGAGATCACCAAGGGAAAAATCGACAGATCGAGACACGATTCATTTTAGATTTGGAGCAAAGCCAGCCATTCAAAAGTCAGTTACGCAAAACAAAACGACTCATTGGCAAATATACGTTTAAAAAAAATTTACTACTTACCCCTGTAGTCACTTCTCCAGGCTTCAGACCAGCAACTTGAGCCATCTCGCTCGCAAACATGTTTGTCATCGCTGCCATCTTGCCGCTGTATAGGGGACGCTACTCCAGACAGAATTTCTTTGTACTGTTTCATGAAGCACTTCCATCCCATAGGTCCGTAAGTCGCAGGTTCGAATCTCAGCTGTGACGACTTGGAATTAAGAATACTATTTATTTTTTTACGATCTCCCAGGTCAAGTTAAAGGTTTGTTCTACCATTGCGTGAATTCCCTTAATGTGTAACATATAATGCAAAAAATAATGCAAGCTAAAGATCGCGCCAGTGGTCAGTGGGTAAATTTACAGACACCTAGTATGCACACTGTGCTGGAGAGAGATGGGCTCCGTCATGTTCAAACGAAACATTGAGCAGAAACAAAGAGAGGGATATAAAATATGGAATTCCTAGCACTGTAGCATTGTAATAGTCTGTCTTAGGAGATTCATTTAATCATATTTTGAAATACCCTTGCTAAAAAAAATCTAGGACCAGATTTAATTCCTTGAAAGGCTAAAAACAGTTCGCATACATAACGCAAAATCTCACCATTGGTAAGCCTCGGAGCTCTAGGCGAGGAAGGGTGAATCTCCCCCACCCCCACCCCTAAACAAACAAACAAAAACCCCAAACAAACAACAAAAACAAACAAAAATCTGGATATTTTTTCTTAACACATGTAGTGACAATTTTTGTAAACTGAAATGTAAATCTTGACATTTTTCTCCCATAGCTTTCAACTTTCTTAAGATTTGCCTCTATTTATTACAAAGCTTCGTTTTTCAAAGGTAAGTAACCCCCCCCCCCCCCCTCTGTAAAACAACAACAAAAACAACAACACCCAAGAAACAACAAAAACTATATATTTAAAAAACAAACACCTCTCAGTGAAGACAGGAAAAAAAGAAACTGACGGGGTATAAAAAAAAAACCCAACCCAGTGTTTGACTAGCACCCCCAATCCTGATCCTCAAAAAAGGAGAGAAAAAACCCACCCCAAACACCCCCTCCCCTCTCCACCAAAAGTCCAACACATTTCTCGCATTTGAGGTAAGACAGCTGTTCTTTCATTTGAAGTGAACGATGCCAAACTTTACAGAACTGCATACACACGGGGACTTGATGTAAAAAAGCACATAAGTGCTCATTCCATTATCCTCGAAATAAAAGAATAAATAAAAGAATAGATAAAGTGTTTATTGGATTCTTGTTCTTGCTCTTCTACTATTATTTTTAAAAAAATAAAAGGTTTGCATGTTAAAAAAAAAATTCCCAGATGACCATGTTGGCACTGATATATTTTATGGGCGAATTGCTGTTGGGTTTGTTGTCCATCTAAGGTTGTTTTTAACCCTCCATACTCTAATAAAGGTGCCCCCCCCCCCCTCTCCCCCCCCAACAACCACCCTGAAATAATCATTAAAATAAAATTGCGCGTCGAACGCTTTCCATCTTTCCACGTCCAGTTTCCAATCCAAGAGACACTACTCCTCTCATTATTTACACAGGAAATTAGCAGAGAGTAAACTCCCCTCCAATCACCCACGGGGAGCGAGCAGACGGCTGATTCATGAATTCGCTCGTTATCTCGAAAGAGACTTGGTCATCATCGCACACACCAGCCAGCGGCTGATCGCTAGCCCGGGGGAGACACGTTCACACTGATTGTCATCGTTGTTATCATACCCGATCGCTAGAGGACGCAACAATGGATTCGGATGGAAGGCCCAAATCAAGCAACCCTAATCACCCATTGAGCAGAGTTCGTCACTGGAGAACGATGTCCACCCCTGGTGATGCAGCCCAAGAGGAAGATGCCATTGTGAATGATATGGCTAACAGTTTGGAGAACACCGTTATTTCAGACGGCAAGTCTTCTGATGTTACCGATTCCAGGCAACTTGTGAGAAAAGTGAATCGAACAAGGTATGTGTACGGTGTTGCGTGCGTGCGCCTGTGTGTGTGTGTGTGTGTGCGCGCGCGTAAGTCACAATCTTTTGCTTTCTCACACATGTGCACACACACACACACACACTCTCTCTCTCTCTCTCTCTCTCTCTCTCTCTCTCTCTCTCTCTCTCTCTCTCTCTCTCTCTCTCTCACTCACTCACTCACTCACTCACTCACTCACACACACACACACACACACACACACACACACACACAAACACACACACATACCCCAACACACACACTCCCAACACATACACCAACCAACTCCCCCCCCCCCTTCACACACACACACAGAGGACTTGCTATAACAACAATGTGCACAGTGCATTTGGTCACAGCTGTGCTGTCATAATTTGCAACAGCATGGATGGTTAAACCTGAACCCAGCAAGTTCATCATGTTATGAAAAACATAACAAAAGACAGGCTGGCTGATTATTTATTGCAATTTTGCATTATTAATACTATTTATAAATTATAATGTAAAAAAGCGTTTTGACATTTGTTGAACTTTACATATTGATGCAAACACTGGCTGGTACTGTGGTAGTACTAATTTGCCGGATCAGTAAAGATCGTTTTTTTAGCAGCATTTACATATAATACATGCTACATTAATAGTGTGATAGTTTTTCAGCATTTATTATACATATACACACTATCTTAAGAATGTTTCAGGACTATGACTTATGATATAAAATGTTTTAGTATTGATAGTATTTTCCTTTAAAAAAAAAATTTTTATTAAATGAAAAAAAATGAGGAGGGGGTGGGGGAGAGGGGGACATTTTGAAGAAAGTAAACAGATGGGTTGGGTATTATTAGAACGTAAGTGTAATGTAACTGGAAGATGATATTATGATACAGAAGTTAAAAATGGATAAGTCACTAATGGATGTTTGGGTGCATCTGAATTTTGTTTGCATTGCAAACTGAAAAAGGCTTGTAAAAATTACTTCAAGTAAATAACCTGGTAGTTGTTCTGAAACAGGCTACACTGCCTAAGTACTATTACCATCTATGGTAAGTAGCACTACTAGTACTACTGCTGCTGTGTTCTTTTGCAAAGTAAGTTACTGCTACTACTGTTGCTATAGCTCCCACTGCTACTGTCAAGATTTACAAGTAGTGCTGGTGTTGATATATGATTATATACTTGATTACTTTACTGGTGGTGGTGGTGGTGGTGGTGGTGGTGGTGCTCCTACTACTAGTACTACTTTTACTACTACTATTGCTGCTGCTGCTGCTGCTGCTGCTGCTGCTGCTGCTGCTGCTGCTACTACTACTACTACTGGTACTACTGCTGCTGCTGCTGCTGCTGCTACTACTACTACTCCTACTACAGCTCCTACTACTACTACTACTACTAGTACTACTACTCCTACTACTAACTACAGTACTACTTTACTAGTTACTAAGTATTTCTGCTACTACTATCATTACTGCTGTGCTTTTACTTACTAATACTAATCTCCTGCCCCCCCCCCCCCCCCCCCCCCCCCCATCACCTCCTCCTAAATCTGTACATGTATATGTACTGTGGCTGCTATTGCTAGAGTTAATAACAAAAAATAAGCAACAACTAGTAATTGCTAATATCAAATTTAGTGCTGCTGCTACTGCTACAGCTGCATCTGTTGTTATTTTGTTGCTGCTGGTGGTGGTAGTGGTGGTGGTGGTATTATTTTCATTTTCATTCTCAGTAAATATTGTCTGTATTGGAAGATGATTCACTTGAAGTTGATGTAATGATGATTCATTTGATGTAATTCAGTCATGGTGACTTGCCTTTCATGATCACTGCAAGTTAGAATTAAATTTGTCCAATTCCCTTATATTCTATAACCTTTTTTTTAAAGCTTTTAATGCTAACTGTTAATGAAAACATACAATAAATCATAACATCTTGTTGGTGTTAGTTGTTCCTAAATGTTTTTCTTCTTCTTTACCCTTCACTCTGGTGGCAATCATTGGGGCCACTGCTCTAAAGAGCTGTACGCCACTTTCCACGTAATTATGTCAGTTGTGTGTCACTGCCTGGGTCTCAGGAAATGGTTTCTCTGTCCTTTCTGCAATGCTGTCCATCCACTGTGGAAATTGTCAGAAAAATGAAGATCTAGGTGCCAGACCTTGCAGGTAAACCAGGTTATGTCATGAAAGGAAGTGTCCATGTATAAAGTTGCATGACTTTATAATGTATAACGGTAAAGGAGTCCCATAACCTATAAGGTCATAGGGGAGCGAGGCGTCAGAGACCTCAGTTCTCTAGGGCCAGCATATTGAGGGCGGCGCCCATCTCCTCTCCCTCGCTGCTTTACCTTCCCTGACCCTAAAGAGGGCAGGTACCCACTTACAGCTGGGTGAACTGGGGGAACTGTACTGAAGCCAAGGTGCGGCAAACAGTCACCCATCCAACTGGTAACCACGCTCAACGCTGCTTAACTTGGCTGGGGGAAAGCGAGTGCTCCAACCACTGAGCTATCCCGTCCCCCTAATAATGTATAACTTTCTCCATATTACTAGAAATTCTCAACAATAAACAAACTTACGGTGATTTATTTTGTATGAATTCATGAATAGACAATGTGAACTGATAAATGTTGACATATGAACTGATTATGAAGACCATATATATATATAATTGAACATAAATGTACATTGTGCAATGTACAGTACATATTATAAACATCATTAAATTTAAATTATAAACAGTATACATGTATACAAGGGGGCCATATGATTATGAACTATTGTCTGCTACAGCAATGACTGTCCAATCTACAAACCATAATGTTCTGATATGAACTAAAAATATAAATTATACATGTACAGTGTCATATGAACTGGCACACACACAATGACACATAATAAATTAACTGCACAGCAGTGTCTTTAAAAAAAAATTCTTACAATTCATCTATTGTACAAACAGTCCATATTTAAAAGTGAGATACATCTATTGTACAAACAGTCCATATTCAAAAGTAAAATAAATTATATAATATATCTAATAGATCAGTTATAGCAGTGACTGTGTAAATCACTAAATGACAACCGTTATGTTATTATATATGAACTGATAATCAGTACAGTAACATGAGCTACATATAATATACATTAGTCAGTACATGTACAAACAAACTATATAGTAGACTAATATCTACTAGTACTATAGCAGTGTCCAATAAAAACCATAATGTTACCATCTGACATGATATTGATAATACTTTTGTAAAAAAATGTTGAAATATAATAAATGCATGCACACCAAAAGAGAGCTATACAGCTATGACTCTATCCAATGTACAAGTCATAATGCTGTCATATGAACCAGTGAAGTACACAGTACAGTGTCGTATCAACTATACACAAGCTCATATGTGCTACAGCAGTGACTGTTCAATTTAAGAGATGCATGGTATCATAATTTATGAACTCATTATATAAGCAGACCATATGAACTAATGTCTGCTACAGTAGCGACTGTGTTCAATGTATAAACCTGAATCTTATGATATGAACTAATGACAAATGTAAAGTATCATATGAAGTCATCATGTAAGCAGAGCATATGAACTAACGCCTGCTACAGCAGCGACTGTGTTCAATGTATAAAACTTCATGTTATCATATGAATTAATGACAAATGTAAAGTATCATATGAAGTCATCATGTAAGCAGAGCATATGAACTAACGCCTGCTACAGCAGCGACTGTGTGTGGAATTACAGAAAGACGCGGTCCCTGTACGGAGTCAGTCCACACTGCAAGTTCGGCCCCAAAGGATTTCTCTTGGACTGCACCAGTGCCTTTCTGTGAGTCCTGCAACAGACATACATCTGTCTGTCTGTCTGTGTGTGTACCGTGTGTGTGTGTGTGTGTGTGTGTGTGTGTGTGTGTGTGTGTGTGTACTGTGTGTGTGTGTAGTACTGTGTGTGTGTTGTGTGTGTGTACTTTTGTGTGTTGTGTGTACCGTGTGTAACTCTACTGTACTCATGATGTAGTTGTGTGTGTGTATGTGTGTGTGTGTGGTGTGTGTGTGTAGTGTGTGTGTGTGGTGTGTGTACTTGTGTGTGTGTTGTGTAGTGTGTGCTTGTGTGTGTGTGACTTTATTGTGTGTGTGTGTGTGTGTGTACCGTGTGTGTTAGTTCTTCAGTTTAACGTCCTTACCTGAAAGTGATATCAGAACGATTTTGTGTGTGGTGTGTACCATGTGTGTGTGTGTGTGTGTGCGTGTGATGCTGTGTGAGTGTGTGTATGAAGAGTGTGTATACGTCGTGTTGTTGTGTGTGCATATAGAGTGTGTGCGTGTGTGTAGTCGTGCGCGTGTGTGGTATGTGCGTGCGGGGTCATGCGTGTGTGTTTGTGTGTGTAAGTGTGTGTGTGTGTAAGTGTGTGAGTGATAGCTTGAGTATATCAAGTGAAATGTTTGGCGTGGTGTGTGTGTGTACCATGTGTGTGTGTACTGTGTGTTGTGTACTCTGTTTGTGTGACTCTGTTGTGTGTACCATGTGTGTATACATGTGTGTGTGTACCGTGTGTGTGTGTGTGTGTGTGTGTGTGTACTTTTGTATATAATGTATATATGTGGATTTGTGGCCTAGCAGTAACTCACCTGCCTAGAAAGCAACATGGGCAGGTTCAGTCCAGGCCTGGGTTCAATCCCTGTTTGTGCCTGAAACTTTCCCCCATCCACTAGACCATGAGTGGTGGTCTGGGTGCTAGTCCTTCAGATGATACAATATACAGAGGTCTCATGTGCAACATGCATTTAGCGCATGGATGTTAAGAGAACCCACAGCAACAAGAGAGTTGTCCCTGGCAAAATTCTGTAGAACAAAGCCACTCTGATGGGGAAACAAATGCACATGTATGCATACAGAATAAAAAAAACAATGGGTGGTGCTGTTCTTGTGATAACATGCTCTTCCCGGAGAGAGCAGCCAAATTTCACACAGATAAATCTGCCATGACTTAAAGTGGTATATAAATTGTGTGTGTGTGTGTGTGGTGGTTTGTATAGGGTGGCAGTGTGAAATTGTGTCTGTGTATGCACCCTAAACTCACATGCAAAAAGCATTCAGTCTGCAAACATTACTACTTGTGTTTTCTATTTATAAATTCAGACATGTGTCATCTTCAATTACACTGACACAGTTTCTCACATTGACAGACATTTTCACGCGCAGCTATTACTGTATATATTGGAAACACGAATGTTATTCTTATAAAGGAATATTACATTATACAAGCACACCCCGACACAGAAATATTGGAAGCATGAATGTGTTATTCTTATAAAGGAATATTACATGTATACAAGCACACACACACACAAACACACACACACACACACACACACACACACACACACACACACACACACACACACACACACACACAACCACACACACACACGTATACACACACACACTCTCTCTCTCTCTGTTTGTGTGTGTCTGTCTGTCTGTCTGTCTGTCTGTCTCTCTCTCTCTCTCTCTCTCTCTCTCTCTCTCCTCTCTCTCTCTCTCTCTCTCTCTCTCTCTCTCTCTCTCTCTCTCTCTCTCTCTCTCTCTCTCTCACACACACACACACACACACACAATCTCTGCCTGTCTGTCTGTGTCTCTTTCAACGAACTGCAGTCTTCATTATTAAAACCCTCACATGTGCCACATCTGTACTGGGTGGAGCTGTTTGATCTACCTCTCTCCTGGCCAGAATTAGCAGAATTAGTAGCAAACATTTGAAGCAACACTGCACACCAAGCGCATGTCATACATTTTAACCAAACACTGCCTTCCCTCCATTCTAGCTAGACTGGTACCTATAAATAGCCGAATGGGAGTCACGCAGTGCGTGCAAAGGGAAGTAATGTAGATCCACCCCTTTACTCTGGCTTTCTCAAATAAATGGACACATGTGCAGCATTTTACCTTGTGAGTATCCAGTCAAATGCAATCGTATTGCGCTGTGTGTGTGTGTGTGTGTGTGTGTGTGTGTGTGTGTGTGTGTGTGTGTGTGTGTGTGTGTGTGTGTGTGTGTGTGTGTGTGCTTATAAAAGATTCAAAATGTGTGTGTGTGTGTGTGTGATTCCAAAATATGTGAATTTTTTATGAGCACGCGCACGCACGCACGCACGCACACTTAAATACATCACATCAGCAACAGGGTGTAACCTTCAGCAGGCAGTAAAGAGAACACGAAGTAGGGAACAATTTAGGCTTAGGGGAGTGTTCTCATCAGAGAACTGACTATGCCAACAAGCAGGCGTGTACTGTAATTCCCAAAGCGTTGCACAAACAGTACTTTGGGCTATTTGAGAAGTTCGTTCCTAAAATAGCAATATGTGCGCGATGTGAAGTGTGCAAAGGGAAGCAATCCAAATTGCACCCCTGTCTGTCTGTCTCTCTGTTGCAACTTCTGTCTCCCGACAGAAATAATCCATCTTCCTCTTTCTAACCCCCATCAATCCCAACCTTCCCCCTTCCCCCCCTTCCCCCAACAGCCTACCCCCACGCCTCACACCAATATTGTTTGGGTCACTCGTCCAAATGCAGCAATTTCTTCAGGCAAGTTTAAGGTACAACAGAAGGTAGGAACCTATTCATATTCTGCAGTTTACAGGCAAATATAATCTCTTTTTTTTTAAATGTGTGAATAGTCTCAGTTTCAGCGATGAAGAATTGCATGAAGTGAGAAAGGTCCGACACTTTTCCCCCATCCATTAGACCATGATTGGTGGTCTGGGCGCTAGTCTTTCGGATGAGACGATAAACCGAGGTCCCGTGTGTTACACAAAATTGTTCAGCGCACGTAAAAAAAAACCACCCAAAAACACGGCAACAAGAGAGTTCTCCCTGGAAAAATTCTTAGAAAAAGCCACTCTGATAGGGAAACAAATACAGTTGCACACACAAAGAAAAAAGGTGGCACTGCTCTTGTGGCGACGCGCTCTCCCCGGGGAGAGCAGCCCGAATTTCACGCAGAGAAATCTCGTGACTTAAGGTGGTATAAATAAATAAATAAAAAGAAAGGTTCCAGCTCTTGTGGATTGGTCTATCTATAGATCTAGTATTTACACTGCAGGTCGATTCACCATCAGTAGTCAATTTACCATCAGTAGTCAATTTACCATCAGTAGTCAATTTACGTCCAGTAGTGCAGTGCAGTGGTTGGTGTCAATCAGTTCCTTGTCACATGCATGCCACATGTTTAGTGTCTGATTCATTTCATTTTCAGTGAGCGTTTTCTCCATCTTTGTCATTTAGGCGTTTGATTTTGATGTGACAGACAGGCTACGTCCCAGTGTCACTAATGCGAAGATCATCATGTGGCAGTGTGTGACAGACTGTGGTCAGAGTTTTGGACTGGTAGCACTAGTGGCAGGAATGGTGAACACGCACGCACACACACACACACGCACACACACACACACACACGCCCGCACGCACGCGCGCGCGCACACACACACTCTCTCTCTCTCTCTCTCACATACACACACACTCTCTCTTTCTCTCACTCACACACACACACACGCGCGCACGCACACACACACACACACACACACACACACACACACACACACACACACACACACACACACACACACACTCTCTCTCTCTCTCTCTCTCTCTCTCTCTCTCTCTGTTGTTGTTGCTGATGTCCTCTGCAAGACATAACGATATTTGGAACTTGTCTCACTTCCTTCACAAAGCCTTCAAGCTGAGAGGAATTGCACCATCATAGTTCATTATTATGATTATCATATTGTTGATTGTATGTTTGTTTTTAATGTTTCTGATGATTTGGTTTTTTGTTCACTTTCCCCTTCATTATGGGCTATGGCCTAATGAATAAACATCCGAATCCGAATCTCTCTCTCTCTCTCTCTCTCTCTCTCTCTCTCTCTCTCTCTCTCTCTCTCTCTCTCTCTCTCTCACTCTCTCTCTCACTCTCTCTCTCTCTCTGCACTCACGCACGCACGCACGCACACAGAGAGAGAGAGAGAGACACACACACACACACACACGCACGTACACACACACACACGCACACGCACGCACGCACACACACAGAGATTTTTATCCCATAATTAACATCATACATCACCCTAATATGTCATGGTTTCCGTGGCTTTCTGTACATGTATGTATGTATACCTGTATATATAATTATATATAAACCTAGGACTGACGGAAAAGTGCCAAGGTTTAGTTTTTCCTACATATTTGTGTGACAGAAAACAGCCAAGGTTCGCTTTGACCTACAGCTATGTTGTATGTTTTATGACAAAGACTGAAGTACTTAAATATATATATATATATATATATATATTCGATATATACATATATCGAATCTTGGACAAAAATTATTTTTATGATGGGAATGAAGTTGTAACTGGTTACCTGCACTTGTTTTCTCTCTATATATTTTGTCAGTTATACATACATACATATACATACATGCATACATACATACATACATACATACATACATACATTACATACATTACATACATACATACATACATACATATAGTATTTGATATATTGCATCCATGTTGGGTCTGTTTGTCTGTGATTATCTGTACGTGTCTGTCTGTCTGCTGTCTCTGTATCTGTCTGCTGTCTGTCTGTCTGTCTGTCTGTCTGTCTGCCTGCCTGCTCTCCCTGTGTCTGTGTTTGTGTACTTGTTTGTCTTTGTCTACTTTCTCTCTCTCTCTCTCTCTCTCTCTCTCTCTCTCTCTCTCTCTCTCTCTCTCTCTCTCTCTCTCTCTCTCTCTCTCTCTCTCTCTCTCCCCTCCCTCCCCCTCCCTCTCTCCCTCCCTCTCCCTCCCTCTCTCCCTCCCTCCCTCCTCCCTCAAGAAAGTAGACACATGTTCAGTCTTATCATTAAAAAAAAAGAGAAGAAAATAAAAGCGAACATTCAACCCTATCGATCATTCCTAAACTAACGAGGCAATAATGTATGTCGTGTGCCGCAGTGGAAAGCTTAGTACAGCATAGTCCTAATTACTATTGACTGCAATAACGCGAGTGACTAGCTTTTTAGGGATATCCCGTGCTGTATCGCTTCGTTGCGCTCGCAATCTGACGACCCGGGTTCGATTCCCGTTCAAGGGGATAAATTATTTTCCCTGGAGCTAACATCAGTATAGACTCCACTCTCCCCAAAAGTCCTTCGGATGATACTATAAACGGAGGTCCTGTGTGCAAACGCACGCAGAACGTCTTGCGCACACGTTAAATCCTGTTCGGCTTTTGGTAAGAGTAGGCCATTGTGTGAAAAGATGACAGAATTTACAAAACCGCGTACACATGGGCACTAGATGTAAAAAAAAAAGCAAAAAAAAAAAAGCACATAAGTGCTTATTCCATTATCCTCGATATAGAAGAATAAGATTGTTTTTTAGAACCCACACCAACAAACCTATATATATATATATATAATATATATATATATATATATATATATATATATATATATATATATATATATAGATGTACAGTTGCAGTACAGCTGTTGCGCGCTCTTTTGCTGCTGCTGCTGTTGTTGTTGTTGTTGTTGCACTCCAAATCATTACGCTTTTAGATCTAGTGGCGGGATTTTACAGCGGGGTGACCGTCCTGGGCTGACCCTAATGCTTTTGGCTATGGCGTTGATACAAGGAACGACATAGTGTTAGTTGTATTCTGCTTGTCAAACGCTCAGACCGCCATCTATTGGCTGACATGAGCCAAAATGCGTCACGCTGCCGTTAAGCGCCCGACAAGCCAGGCCCAGCGCATCCGACTTCGGCGTGGGAGAGAATTATTATCTTAAAGTCTTTCTGGGGTCTTTCTTTCCTCTTTCATCTGCCGCTGGTGCCTTTCGGCGTCGCGGGGAGACACAGACGTCTGTCTGCAGCAAGGCGGGAGGCTTGATATAGTGACGTTTAGTGATGATGTAGTGATGTTTCTGGGGTAAAAAATAAATTTTAAAAAAAGGGCAGGAGAATGGGCCGAGAAGGCAGAAAATAGACGAGAAAGAGGTGACTGGAAGAAAAAGAGCAAAGCAGAAAGAAAGAGAGGGATAGAGAAGAGGGAATTCCTAGCTCAGAATTTCCAGAGGGTGGGGGTACTGTTTGTACTGACAGGCTCCCGGTATCACCACGAGGAAAAGAGTTGGTTTTAATCTTCTTTTTTCTTTTACAAAAAAATTCTTTTTGGCTTTGGCGATGATAACAAGGAAGGACAGAAGAGTTGGTTTTAACCTTTTTTCTGTCTTCCCTTTCTTTCCCCCCAAGTTTTATCAGGTACAGTTCTGAAGTCCACGAATGGTGAGATTTTGCGTGTGCGATCGTTTTGGTTTTTATTTGTTGCCCACCATGAAGGTATAAATCTGGTTTTAATCTGTATATATATATATAAATATTCCCCTAATGCTGCCTTCAAAGTTTTATCTTGTAGTGATTTTTTTTATTTTTTTTTTTTATCCTCGAATCTAGGACCTAAATTAGTTTATGATCGGAATGAAGTTGTAATTGGTTACCTGCACTTGTTTTTCCTCACTCTTTTGTCTCGGTTATATATATATATATATATATATATATATATATATAATATATATATATATATATATATATATATATATATATATATATATATATATATAGCTACCTGCACACAGTTTGATTGCGGGATCCACGATTGGTGAGAGTTAGCATAATTATGCGACCTGTTTTGTTTTGTTTTGTCCACCATGAAGGTAGCCGCATTCCGATTTCGGAGATAATCATTGTTTTAATCTGTGTATTTATAAAGCTGCACACAGTTTGATTGCGAGATTCACGAATGGTAAAATTTCACATATATACATGCCACCGGGCTTTTGTTGTTTGTTGTTGTTGGCCATCATGAAGGTAGCCGCATTCCGGCCTGGGGGAGAAATCTCGGTTCGATCTGTAGTGTATCTAGGTGACCACTGTTCCATTCCCAGATTTAACGTCTAACGCGGGGACAGCTTTGCACTGACCTCAGTGGTCGGCGGGGCTGAAAAAATTGTGTGTGTGTGTGTGTCTGTGTCTTTGTGTTTTACATCCTAGGGGGGAGAGGGGGGGGGGGGGCAAGTAGCCTAGAGGGAAGATCCGAATATGACGGTGAAATCTGAGAGCGCAGCTTCCAATCTCCGCCCGCACCTTCATTCCCTTCGTGCATGCATGCACACACGCAGAAAATCAAAATATGTCCCCGCAGTCGTAATGCGACTGCCTTGAGGGTGGATGAAAACTGGGTCGTATATGCAAAAAAAAGTCACCATTGGTGAACGTCGGAGGTGTATAACTGAGGAACGGGAAAATAAAAATGAAATAATTATGCCCGTTAAAGATCCTGCCATTCATGTCAGCGGCCAGTGGGGTTACAGGAACATAAACATACCCAGCATGCATCCTCCGAAGTCGGAATGCGGTTACTTCCTGCATGGTAAAAGGTCTAGGTGTCCCATCACCTATGAGTATGTGGTCGTAGGGGAGCGAGGCGTCAGAGACCTCAAATTCTCCAGGGGCCAGCATATTGAGGGCGGCGCCCATCTCCTCTCCCTCGCTGCTTTACCTTCCCCTGACACTAAAGATGGCAGGTACCCATTGACAGCTGGGTGAACTGGGGGACTGTACTGAAGCCAAGGCGCGCAAACAGTCACCCATCCAATTGGTAACCACTCTCGATGCTCCTTAACCTTGGCTGGGGGAAAGTGAGTGCTCTGACCACTGAGCTATCCCGTCCCCCACATGCTATGCAAAAAAACTGACCATTTCCTAATGGACCCCAGAGCTCTAGCCCAGGAAAAAGCGAACGAACAAAAAACAAAACAAAAAAGACTGGTTATCTGCAATCATATCAGGCATTGAAGAACAGACCGATTGACAGACAAACAGACAGGCGAGATAGAGATAGACAAATAGATAATTTACATGCTCGCAATCTCCTCTCAGATCACGTCCAGGCTATGTTCACTTTGCCTAGGATGCAAAATACACACACACACACCACACAACACACACACAACACACACACCACACTACACACACACACCCCTACACACACACACACTACACACACACACACTACACACACACACACACACACACACTACACACTACACACACCCACACACACACACACACACACACACACACACACACTACACACACACACACACTACACACACACACACTCACACACTACACACACACACACTACACACACACACACACACACACACACTACACACACACTACACACACACACACACAACACACACACACACACAAACACTACACACACACACTACACACACTACACACACACTACACACACACAAACACACACAACACACACTACACACACACACACACACACACACACACACACACACACACACACATACATACACGCAGAGAGAGAGAGAGGGGGGGGGAGAGAGAACACACCACACACACACAACACACACACACAGACACACACACACACACAGACACACACACACACACACACACACACACACACACTACACACACACACTACACACACACACACTACACACACACACTACACACACACACACACACACACTAACACACACACTACACACACACACACACACACACACTACACACACACACACACACACACACTACACACACACACACACACCACACACACTACACACACACACACCCACCCACACACACACCACACACTCTACACACACACTACACACACACACACTACACACACACACTACACACACACACACACACACACACCACTACACACAACTACACACACTACACTACACACACTACACTACACACACACACACACACTACACACACACACTACACACACACACACACACACACACACACACACACACACACACACACACACACACACACACACACACACGCAGAGAGAGAGAGAGGGGGGAGAGAGAGAAACACACACACACACACAACACACACACACACTACACACACTACACTACACACACACACACACACACACACACAACTACACACACACACAACACACACACACACAACAACACACACACTACACACACACACTACACACACACACACTACACACACACTCTACACACACACTACACACACACACACACACACCACACACACACACCACACCCAGCAGTTGAGGAAGGGATTTTTGCACTCTCCTGTATCGTGCGTGTCTGCAAGACCGGGTCACTTCGGGGCATACGGACCCGGAAGGGGGGGGGGGGGGGGGGGGGGGGGGGGGGAGATAGGGAGATAGGGGGGGGGGGGGATTGGGGTTTGAATAGATTCAATGATAAAGGGAGTGGGGGAGGAGGGAGGGAGAGCTGGGAGAGAGAGTGTGTGTGTCTTTTCTTGGTCTTTTTTTTGGGGGGGGAGAGAGAGTGTATCAGTTGTATTTGATTTTCTTTGTGATTGATTCTACCTTTTTTTTAAAATTCTTTTACATATAATAATAATAATAATGATAATAATAATAATAATGAATGGAACTTATATAGCGCTATATCTTGCAAAAACAAATCAAAGCGCTTGCATTCAACACACGCACCCATACGTGTACATACAACCAATACCTATTTAAAACAGAGTTGACAAATTCAAATGCTATTTGAAAAGAAATATATAATGTTCAGCTCATGACAGAGTCCTCTGGCTCTCACTGAATTCATACTTCCTCGAATTTCCCAGAGATAGACAGAGAGAGAGAGACAGACACACAGACACACAGACAGACAGACAGACAGACATACCGACTGACTGGCTGTCAGAAAGTAGTAGGAAAAAAGTGCTTAAAAAGCACTAATAGTATTTCGGAATAAACATCTGGTGACCATCCCAGTATTTGAATGACCACTATCTTATCATTAGAAAGAGAGAGAGAGAGACAGACAGACAGACAGACAGACAGACAGACAGACAGACACACACACACACACACACACACACACACACACACACACACACACACCACACACACACATACACACACACTCACTCACTCACACAAACAGCCACAGGCAAACAGACGGACAGACAGATAGACAGACAAGCAGACAAGAGAAAAGACAGACACAGACAGACAGACTGATGGGAGATAATGAAAAATGCATAAAAAAGGTATGAAAACATATTGGAATGACATCTGATGGCATAACCAGTATTTGAATCACCACTAGCTATAGCAACAGCAGCAGCAACAACAATAACATAAAAACAACAGCAAAAACAACAGCAAAACGAAAACAACAACAGCAAAAACAACAACACAAAACAACAACAAAAACAACAATAACAAAACAACAACACAAAACAACAACAACAGCAAAAACAACACAAAACAACAACAAAAACAACACAAAACAACAACATTAGCAACAACATTAACAACAAAACTCTACAGATATTTTGTTACAGACTGCAAGAAACACAATTAAGTAAGGGGGGAAATGTTGAAGTTTGACCCCTCCCCCTCCCCCCTCTCCACACCCCCCCCCCCCCCCCAAAAACAACAACAACAAAACCCGCACAAACAAACAAACCAAAAAGCAATGGTCTGAGCTCATGAACAATGAAAGCAACAACAATAAAACAACAGAACAGCAAGAACAACTAACAACAACAATGTAAGCAACAACAAAAAACATTAAGCACATATACCTATTTTCTACAACTAAAAACCAACTGCAAAAAAGCACAATGTGTACATCTGTTGAACAGGAACAGCAGCAGTAGTATTAACGACAACAACAACAACCTAGCGTGCCATGCATTCTTTTAACAACATTAACAACAACAACAACAACAACAGCAGCAGTAACTTCCAAAATATACACCTTGATTAAATACAGAAACAACAGTAATAATAACGACAACAGCAGAATGTTATAATAATAATAATAATAATAAATGGAACTTATATAGCGCTATATCTTGCAAAGACAAATCAAAGCGCATGCATTCAACCTAATCTTACACAGTCATGCAACCAGTGACGAACAATCAATAGTTTAAACAAACATATATTACAAACATGGTACGCTGCAGACCAAAATCTATGAAATGAAATTTCAGTTGTCAAATGTTTTCAAAAGCACACACACACACACACACACACACACACACACACACACACACCACACACACACACACACACACACACACGTACACACGAGCGCACGCACGCACAAACAAACAAACACACACACACACCACACACACACACACACACACACAGGTCATATACTTTAGCAGGGTGATGGGACATGGGTTAGTGAAGGTTAGTGAATGTTATCATACTTTTTGAACAATTGGTGGATCGGTGGTCTAGAGGTAACGCGCCTGCCTAGAAAGCGAAAAGTCCGGGTTTGAAGTGTGTGGTGGTTCGATCCCCGTTTGTGCCCGAAACTTTTACCCCATGAACTAGACAGTGAGTGATGGTCTGGGTGCTAGTCTTTCGGGTGAGACGATAAACCGAGGTCCCGTTTGCAACACGTATTTAGCGCACGTAAAAGAACCCACGGCAACAAGAGAGTTGTTCCTGGCAAATGTTTGTAGAAAAAAGCCAATGTTATAGAGATTCAAGTACACATGCAGACAGGAAAAAACCCAGCAATAATGGGTGGCGCTGCTCTTGTGGCGACGCGCTTGCCCAGGGGAGAACATCCCGAATTTCACAGAGAGAAATCTGCTGACTTAAAGTGGTATACAATACAATATGTTATCACACTTTTTCAACAACAACAACAACAACAGCAAAACCACCACCACCATCACCACCACCATCAATAACATGTTTTCACACCTTTACGAAAACAAAAGCAAAAACAAGACACCACCACCAACAACAACAAAATGTATAATCACACTTTTTCAACAGTAACAGCCGACAGTAACAACAAAGCAACAGCAACACCAACAATAGCAACAACAAGACAGCAACAATGAAAGCAACAACAAGACAACAACAACACCAATAAGATCATAACACGTTGTCACACTTTGTCAACAACAGCTGCACCCCCACTCCACCACCAACACACTATGTTATCACACTTTTTCAACAACAACAAAACAACAACAACAACAGAATAAAAGCAACAACACAATATCAAAACAAACAACAACAACAGAGTAAAAGCAACAACACAACATCAAAACATCACAACATCAAAACAACAACATCGACAACAAACAACCACCACCAACAACAAAAGCAACAACACAACACCAAAACAAAAACATCGACAACAAAACAACAACAGAATAAAAGCAGCAACAACACAACATCACAACAACAACATCGACAGCAAAACAACAACAACAACAGCAAACGAACAAACAACAACTAACAAGGCAAAACATACTGTAGATAACTACCCATTCTCTATCTTGTCTGTGAGTCATAGAGAATATGACGGACTCGGGTCGCTGTCTGTTTCAGTGTCTGTAATTGTAAACATTGACATTCTTGGGTTGTTGTTTTGTTTTATCTATAGATACCTTAACCTTATCTCTTTCTCTCTGTCTCTCTCTCTGTCTCTCTCTCTCTGTCTCTCTCTCTTTTCTTCCCCTCCTCTCTCTCTGTCTCTGACTGTCTGTCTGTCTCTGTTTCCCTCTGTGTGTGTGTGTGTGTGTGTCTCTCTGTGTGTCTCCCTGTCTCTCTCTGTCTGTCTGTCTGTCTGTCTCTGTCTGTGTCTCTCTCTGTGTCTCTCTCTTTCTCTGAGATAATGATTTGATTTGTCCATTATGTAGAATAGATAAAGAAGATGAAGTACACTTTGTGCTATGCTGTCCAGCTTATCAAGATATTAGAGAAAGATATAGATTGCCAAAATATTATCTTTTCAAACTAACTTTACTCATGTCATCTGTGAGACACAAGGACGTACAGAATTTGTCTCTGTTCCTGCTTAAAGCATTCGAGTTAAGAGAAATCGCCACGTCATAGTCATGCGGTTCTGTTACATATCTATAGGAATCAATGTGTTTATTTGCTGTTTTATGGTTTTCATGTTGTATGTTTTGTTCACAATCCCCTTCATGAGGGGCCATGGCCTAATGAATAAACTATCCGAATCCGAATCCGAATCTCTCTTTCTCTGTCTGTCTGTCTCTATGTGTATGTCTCTCTCTGTCTCTCACTCTCTCTCTCTTTCTCTCTGTGTCTCACTGTCTCTCTCTGTCTATGTCTCTGTCTCTCTCTTTCTCTCTCTGTCTCCCTCTGTGTGTGTGTCTCTCTCTCTCTGTCTCTCTCTTTCTCTCTGTCAGTCTCTATCTCTCTCTCTCCATTTTATCGGTAACAGATATGTGTGTGTGTGTGTGTGTGTGTGTGTGTGTGTGTGTGTGTGTGTGTGTGTGTGTGTGTGTGTGTGTCGTAGCGTTATGGAACTGCCCTTTGTTGTGATGTTTGTTGTTGTAAGACGTTATGTCAGCAGAGACAAAGATGATGTTGATGATGATCATGATTGTCATGATGATCATGATGATCATGATGATGGCCAGTTTTGTTGTTTTGCAGGGAGTGTTGGTGCGATGGTGAGGGAGGGTGAAGGAGGGAGTGAGTGAGTGTGTGTGTGTGTGTGTTGGAGAAAGGGTGGGGAGGAGGGGAAGAGAGAGAGAGAGAGAGAGAGAGAGAGAGAGAGAGAGAGAGAGAGAGTAGTGTGGTGTCAGTGGTAGTGGTGGGCGTATGTTATGCTATTCTTTGCTATTCTTTTATTTTGAGGATAATGGCTTTTTTTACATCCAGTCCCCGTGTGTGTGCATACACACAGGCGCATTGTGGATTTGTGTGCATTCGTTCGTGCGTATAGAAGCTTGTATAAACGTGCATGTGTGCATGTCCCCTCTCTTCCCTCCCTCTTTAATCTACATTTATATTGCAGGCTACTTTTGTGTTATAAATCGGGGCGCCACTGCACTTGGTAAAAATGGCATGTGCCTGATTTCGAACTCCGATTATATATTGCATGCTTCTACTTACTGTCTGTGATTTTGACGGTGGAGTGAGAGGGGGGGGGGGGGGGGAGTGGGGGAGGGAGGAGTTGGGAGAAAGGGGGGGGGGGGGGGGGGGGGGGTTGCGTAGCTGTAGTGGTTGGAACGTGGAACTAGTGTTCTGATGAGATCGGAGGCTCTGAGTTCGAGTCTTTGAGTGCAAGTGTCCGCTCGTGGAGAGGTTGTTGCTTTTTTTCCTCTTGTGGGCTTCATGTTTTCTTTCTTTTTATTTTCGTTCCTCGGCTAGAGCTCCGAGGTTCACCGATGGCGAGATTTTTGCGTATGGGACCGTTTGTACCCACCGCGAAGGTAGCCGCATTCCGACTTCGGGAATGTATGCTGGGGATGTTCGTGTTTCTGTAACCCACCGAATGCTGACATGAGACATGGGATCTTTAACGTGCGTGATTGATTTTATTTATTTATCTTTTTTTTTTTTACTTTATTCTTTTATATCGAGGATAATGGAATAAGAACTCGTGTGCTTTTTTACATCTAGTCCCCGTGTGTATGCGGTTTTGTAAATTGTCATCTGTTCCCACCGGCACACAATGACCTA
>CM054151.1:3674138-3676638 GCA_028751875.1 Rapana venosa
GCAGCAATAGGCGAGTACATCATTGAATAATTTGGACGGTTGCAGTGATAGAGTACACATCATTGAATAATTTGGACGGTTGCAGTGATAGAGTACACATCATTGAATAATTTGGACGGTTGCAGGGATAGAGTACACATCATTGAATAATTTGGACGGTTGCAGTGATAGAGTACGCATCATTGAATAATTTGGATGGTTGCAGCAGTAGAGTGTGCTTCATTGAATCTGTTAGTCCCAGCGATTGTGTGAACATCACTGAATCTGTTTGACAGTTGCAGCAATAGAGTGTGCATTGAATGTATTGGACAGTTGCAGCGATACATGATCTATTGGACAAATGATATATTGGATACATCTCTCGGATAAATCTAGTGGACATTGCAGCGAACAGATTGTACACACCATTGAAAGCGAAAGATTGTTCATCATTTGAATCTATTCGACAGTTGCAGCGATAGAGTGTACATCATTGAACGTATCCGACAGTTGCACAGACAGGTTGCAGGCATCATTGTTGTTGAAGGGCTGGAACGAAAGCAGTTTTGAAACTGAAGGTTGGCGTTGGTGTAGGCTAGGCACGTCGCTCCACTCTTGGCGTGGCTATCACCTGCTTTGTGCGTGGACCCACAAAGGTAGACCCAAGACACTGTTAATCAGCGAGGTTTGTTGCCTGTGGGGAGAGTGGTACATCCGCTACCTGAAGTACCAGCACAAGAGATACTGAGGCTTGATAGCGTACTACTGCATGCCACTCCACACGCGGGTTATATCGTGTTAAACAACCGTGGGTGGTTGTTGTTTTTTTTAAATAGAGTATACTGGGTGTAATTTTGATACACTGACTGTCATAGTAAAGTTTTGAAAATTGGGATAGCAGTTGACGTGTATTTGAAACAACACACGGACTGTTGTGTGACACAGAAAAGATAGTGTGAAAAATCAGCATTATACTGCTTGTAGAATAGTGTTAAAAATCACTGTTGTAGTATAGTGTGTAAAAATCAGCATTATAGTAAGCTTTGTAGTATCAAGGAGTTGCAACACAGGACTGTTGTGTAACTAGATAAATATTAGCATTTGCTTGATAGTGAAATCACATATACTGTTGAATCAGGTGAAGAAAGTCACATTATGGACTGCTTGTAGTATCACAGAAGTCCAACACAGATTTGTGTGAGTTTAGACTTGCTGCAAGATTCAGAAGGAACCACAGGCTAGAGTCACTCGACTTGAGATCTAAGGGTCGTATTTGCTTTTGCGTTTACACGCAAGAAAGCTTGTTAAGGTTCGAAATGAGGGAAGTGTGGTGGTTTTCTATTGCTTTGCTGTGTTGTTGTGTAAGGTCGTGTGTGAATTGGTGTGTGTGTGTGTGTGTGTGCTGTGTTGTTGTGTGTGTGTGTGTGTGGGTGTGTGTGCTGTGTCGGTCGTGGCGTGTGTCGTCTCTCTCTCTCTCTCTCTCTTTGCGGCCGTGTGTGTGTTGTGCTGTGCGTGTGTGTGTGTGTGTGCGTGCGTGCGGCGCGCGCGCGAGCGCTCGCTCTCTCTCTCTCTATCTCTCGCCCGTGTGTGTGTGTGTGTCGTGCGTGCGTCGCGTGCGTGTTGCGCTCGCGCTCTCTCTCTCTCTCTCTCTCTCTCTCTCTCTCTCTCTCTCTCTCTCTCTCTCATCTATCTCTCTCTCTCTCTCTCTCTCCTCTCTCGCCCGTGTGTGTGTGTGTGTGTGTGTGTGTGTGTGTGTGTGTGTGCATGCAAATCTACGTTCTCACGTGCTTGACCATATTCGTGGGTGCGTGTGAACATGCGTGCGTGCTTGTAAGCATGTGTGTGTGTGTGCGCGCGCGCGCGCGTTTGTGTGCACGTATGCTCGCGTGCATGTTTGTTTGTGTGTGTGCGCGTGCATGTGTGTGTGTGCGTGTATGCGTGTGCAAGCGCGCGTGCCTCTGTGTGTGTGTACGTACGTGTGCATACGTGTATGTATGTGTGTGTGTGTGTGTCTTCAATTTTACGTCTGTTCACTTAAAGTGATATTAGACGAAACGTATGTATACACATACACACAGACGTATGTATGTGTGGCTTAGTGAATGTGTGTGTTGTGTGGAGAGAGAGAGAGAGAGAGAGAGAGAGAGAGAGAGAGAGAGAGAGAGAGAGAGAGAGAGAGAATACAAGTTCCTTGATGTGTGTTGATTAGCGACTTGTATCATTAGGTGTTGTATGTTTCTGATGGTTTTGTATCCATCCAGGGGGGAAGATGGTATGTTGGCGATTGGGATGCGTGGGTTGGAGAGGCGTTGTTGAAAGGGATTTTTCCTCTGGAGTTAACATCAATGCTAACTCCACCCCCCCCCCCCCCCCCCTCAAAGTCCCTTCGGATGATACTATAAACCGAGCCCCCCCCCCCCCACCCTCCCCCTGTGCGAACACAGACAGAACATCTCGCGTACACGTTAAACCCTGTTCTGCCTTTTGGAAGAAGAAGCCATTCGCTACACCAGACCACACC
>CM054151.1:3681638-3689138 GCA_028751875.1 Rapana venosa
GCAACAGCTCAATAATAATAATAAAAATTTTATAGCGCTATATCTTGCAGAGACAAATCAAAGCGTTGCACTAAATCATTTTTACACAGCCCAAACCCAAATAACAAGTAATAGTTCCACAAGTTCAAAGGTCAACTCGGGCGCGCGCGCACACACATAACACAACACACACACACAACACACACACACACACCACACCACACAGAGGTCACACCCCTGGCAGGGCAATAGAATTTTGCTGTTGAAGCGGGGGAAAAACTATGAAATGAAGCAGGAAGGAAAATCTTAGTTTGAAAAAAAATAGGGCTTGAGACTGATTTAAGTGTCCTAAAAAGCTTTTGGGGGAGAGAGAGAGAGAGGGGGATCATTCCACACTAAAGGGCCAAAAATTGAAAGAGCGACGGCGATGGTGGATTGGTTGAATCTAGGTATTCGTAAGGCAAGGTATCGCAGCAGGCGGAGAGAACGAGAAGGAGTGTACAAGTGAAGACATTCAAGAGGTAGGGGGTGCTGTTTTTTGGAACATTTGAAAAGAGGGTACTGTCTTTTTTGTTTTTCCTTGTGGGACGGCAGCCAGTGGGAGATTCAAGAAGGGTAAAATTTTCAAATTTTTTTTTTTTGAGGTTAGTCGAGCGCCGGTTTTGTAACGTTGAAGGGATTGGGTTTTATGCTGGGACCAGCCAAAAAGAGAATTTCAAAAGTCCCGACGTAAAGAATGAGGAAAACAACAAGTTTTGGGTGTTTTCATCTGTGGGCTCATTTTTTCATAATCATCATCATGTCGTCGTCGTCGTGCGCCTCCCCCTTCATTCATTCATTCATTACTCATTATCCGTCATCTCATAAACCTCATCATCACCCTCACCCCTCATCATATAACCTCATCATAACCCCATTCACTCATCATAACCTCACATCATTCATCACATAAAAAATCAAGCAGCGCAGCGCACTCACAAATTCCCTTTTGCTCTTTTTTCCCTTTTTTTCTCTACCATCATCATCATGTCTTTGACATATCATTGTTTAGGTGAGTCAGGGAAAGATGGGGGAAAGTAAGATTATTGCGTAGGGGGTGAACCCTTTTTTGATGGAGAGCGCGCGGCGCGCGCGCGCGCATACGTTGGGGTGTGCTGCCTCTTGTCATGGCCCTTTTGCGTTTTTTTTTGTGTGAATTTCGTAATGTGACACTCAACTGCGTGAAGCTGCAGTTTTTAGGAAAGCCACAGATTGGACTTAGTGTTGCTCTTTCCCTGTGAATGTTTTGTGTTGTTGACTTCAATTTACGTTGTTCCTTTTTGTGATATTAAGCCCCCCCCCCCCCCCCAAAAAAAACCAAAAAAAAAAAAACCAAAAAACCCAAAAAAAAAAAAACAAAAACAAAAAACCCGGGGGTGTGGATGTGGTGTTAAAAAAAAAAATAAAATAACCAAAAAAATTGCAATGCAACAGGAATTTAAAAAAAAAAAAAACCCCCCAACAAGTCATTACTTTAAAGTAATATAACAAAAGTCCTATGGGACGTAACAAAGACCTTTCACAATTTTAAATGCCAATTTTAAATTTCTGATTGCTGGTGAGGAGTTTTTAGAAAAAATGGGGCATAAAGGTTTTCCTCTGGCAGCAAAAAGTATTTGGGTATATGATTTCTCACCACCAGGCATTTTCCATTTTGCTGAATTGGTTATCAATGCATTTTGTTTCATTTTTAGAAAAAGTATTAAATTTTCCTTGACGTAAAAAAATTTTTTCTAACTTCTGAAAAGGTTCCCCCCGTTTAGTTTTTGGGTATGATTGCAGTTTAGTTAAAAATCTTCATTTTGTGATTATATCATGACCCTTTTTCCCTATTTTTGTTTTATAAGCTTACCCTTTTGGGAAGGAAAAAACAGCAATTCTTTGCATCCCCTCCATGTTTTGAAACCCCTTTTTGCGTCTATCCGCCCACCATTTGGAAAGAACCCCTGTGTGAAGGACCCAACAAAAAATTTACACTTATGCCCTTTACGGTTAAGAGATGTTCAGTTAATCTCTAATATGATTTTCGAAGTTTTCTTGTAACATGGCGATTTTAAAGCATACAATGCCGATTTAGAATCAACGCAAAGAAGAATTTGAAATATACCCAACGGCAAATCAAAGATATAAGTAAAGACCCATTAGTATTGCTACAAGTTCTGCTGTAAATATCGAGTGATGTTTACCAATGTAATATGATTTTTCAATTTTTAACGCTGGTATAACAAAAGCAGAACCTGTTTCTTGATTATCTAGGCGGGATCCATCTGTATAAATTTGTAAATGGTCAAAATATTTATATGGATGTGGGATCGGACATCAGCAACCATTATATTCTGGTTGTCATTCTTGTTTTCATTAGACACCTCTATATCAAAGTGTGCTTTATTCATCTCCCATGAATGGGCAAGGTAAGATTGCTTCTCGTGTGTCCATGCTGTGTTGATTGACTTCAGAGTTTTCTACCAGATCAGAACACATATGTACTTATGGGCATTAAGAGGATATATATTTCGCTCTTTTAGGAAAATTAAACTCTGATTTCACTTCTATTTCTTCTGAAATAAAGTTTTCTGTCGTTTTGTTTCTAAGCAAATATTTAGCACATGCCAGTTGACGGTAATCATCTAAAGGCAACATGCCGACTTCGTTATATGTTCCCAGGGCTGAGGCGTGATAAGGCACACCAAGAGCCAGTCTGTATGCTTTGCAGTCTATACTTTGTAACTTTTTAAGTAAATACTTAGGCGCACTGAAAAAGACCTTCTTGACCATACGATAATTTTGAACGAATAAGGATGTAGCTAATATTTCATATTTAATGTGTCTTGGCCCCAGAACTGTTTACTTACCATCTTCAAAAAGTTTAAGCCTTTCTTTGCTTTAGTTAAATTGTCTTCGATATGTGCATTCCAAGTTAGCTTAGAAGTGAGAATAACACCCAAGAACTTTACGGTGTCTTTATATTCAATCATGTTGGTCCCAATTCTAAATGCTGGTAGGTCATCTGGATTACTTCCATTGTTAAAAAATGTGTTTCTTGCCTTGTTGATGTTGTTGTTGTTGTTGTTCTTCTTCTTCTTCCTCTTCTCCTCCTCCTCCTCCTCCTCCTCCTCCTCCTCCTCTTGTTGTTGTTGCTGTTGTTGTTGTTGTTCTCTTCTTCTTCTTCTTCTTCTTCTCCTCCTCCTCCTCCTCCTCCCCTCCTCCTCCTCCTCCTCCTCCTCATTCTCCTCCTCTTGTTGTTGCTGTTGTTGTTGTTGTTTCTTCTTCTTCTTCTTCTTCTTTTTCTTTTTCTTCTTCCTCGTCCTCTTCTTCTTCTTCTTAATTCTTCATCGCATTTCTTCGCAGTTCTTCTTCGCAATTTTCCTCCACCTCCTTTTTCTTCTTCGCAAGTCTTCTTCGCAATTCTTCTTCGTCGCAATTTTTCTTCTTCCTCTTCGCAATTCTTCCTCACAATTCTTCTTCTTCGCAATACTTCTTCTTCTTCGCAATTCTTCTTCTTCGCAGTACTTCTTCTTCTTCGCAATACTTCTTCTTCTTCGCAATTCTTCTTCTTCTTCATCTTTAGCAAGTCCGGATTTAGAAATGCATTTGTTTCCTTGAAATGTATATTTATATTGCATGGAAGTTTTCGTCGGTATTACGAATTATGAAGTGGTCAGGGTTTTTTTCTGAAAAATTATAGTGTATATTTTGATTTTAGAGAAAAAGCCGACTTTAAAAAATACCAGGAAAAAAAGGTGTGAAATCAGATCAATCGAAACTAGAGAAATCAAATCACAAATGATTTTTTTTATTGATGATCTATAAGGAAATTGCCAATCGTTTTATATGCTGATCCTGAGGATTTTATTGTCTGTTTCAGCTATGAAGAGTTTTTCAGCGGTATGGAGTCTTGAATAGCGCATTTGAATATATTGGACGATTTTTCTCTTTTCTAAAAAAAAAAATTTCTTTGGTATTTTCCCCCTCTTCCTCTTTTTTGTCGTCGTCGTTATCGTCGTTGTTGTTATTGTTGTTCATCGTCTTCTTCTACACACACACACACGCGCGCGCGCGCGCACTTCACCGCGCACACAGCAACACATACACAGAGTACAACACACACTGACACACGCACACACTGACAACACACACCCCACATACACACACATAACATACACACACAAATACATACACTCACCCCCCTCACACACACACACACTTTCTTCATGCAGTGCGTCCTCTCCCTCCCCCAACTCTCCCCCCTCCCCCTCCCTCTCCACCCCCCTCCACCCCATCACCCTCCTCCCCACAGACACAACAACATCACCCCCCCCCCCCCCCCCAAATCTAGCTCCGGGAATGAAAAATAAAGGGTTTTTTCCTCCTTTTATTTTTCTGGGTTAACAACACACCATTAACTCCTAACTAGACTATGCTTCAGTGCAAGCTAGGGTCAAAATAGGGGAGAAGGAGGGAGGGAGAGGGGAGGGGGAGTAAAGGGTTGGGGGGGGGGAAAGGGGGTTCGTGGGAGGGTGATAGTGGTGCCCCCATTGTCCATATAAGACTACGGGATAGGTGAAGAAGTGAAGATAGTTTGGGCATTGGCAGTCGTAGAGTGGGGGACAGGATAGCTCAGTGGTCAGAGCACTCGCTTTCCCCCAGCTAAGGTTAAGCAGCATCGAGCGTGGTTACCAAGTGGATGTGTGACAGTTTGCGTGCCTTAGCTTCAGTACAGTCCCCCAGTTCACCCAGCTGTAATGGGTACCTGCCCTCTTTAGGGTCAGGGAAGGTAAAGCAGCGAGGGAGAGGAGATGGGCGCCGCCCTCGATATGCTGGACCCCTAGAGAAGCTGAGGTCTCTGACGTTTCGCTCCCCTACGACCATCATATGTTATAAGACTCCTTTACCTTGGTGGTAGAGTGAAGGGATTGGTGTTTACAATGACGAAGGGGTGATGTTTGATTGGGTTATCTGCGCTTGTTTTCAGCCATTACTCTTATGTCATGGATGTGTTTGTGTTCTGTGTGTGTTCAGAAAGCGAACACTCCCGGTTTTTCCTTTAATAGTGTAGTTGACTATCTCGTTCTTTTTCCAATAGGTTCTTCAAACATCTGTTTCTCTGTCTTTTTATCTGTCTCTGTATGTCTGTCTGTCTGTCTGTCTCTGTCTCTCTCTCACACTCTCTCCCTCTCGCTCTCTCTGTCTCTCTCTCTCCCTCTGTCTGTCTCTCTCTCGCTCGCTCGCTCTCGCTCTCTGTAAGTCTCTCTCTCTGTCCCTGTCTATCTATCTATCTATCTATCTATCTGTCTGTCTACCTATCTATCAATCTATCTACCTATCTTTCTACCTATTTATCAATCTATCTACCTATCTTTCTACCTATCTATCAATCTATCTACCTATCTTTCTACCTATCTATCAATCTATCTACCTATCTTTCTACCTATCTATCAATCTATCTACCTATCTTTCTATCTATCTATCAATCTATCTACCTATCTTTCTATCTATCTATCAATCTATCTACCTATCTTTCTACCTATCTATCAATCTACCTATCTACCTACCTATCTATCTCTCCACGCGCGCATACACACACGAGCGCACACGTACACACGCGCGCGCGCAGGTGTGTATGAGTATGTGTGTGCGTGTGTATGTATATGTGTGTAATTTGTCTTTTCCAATGTATTATCTTATCGATTTTCCTCTTTTTACTGGTTTAATGTAATGGTAAAGGTTGCAATAATGTAGTACTTCAGTATAATCATTAAGAAATGTGTTCTTAGATAGATGGCTTGATGGAAAAAAAGCAAATGCATTGCTTATTCAATGTACCATCTGGAAATAAAAATGTGACTTGACTTGACTTGACTTGACACACACACACGGATACTGCTAACCGGATTTTCTGCTTCACCATTTCCTCAATCCGGTTTGCGTTTGATCTTTGGGCGTTAAAGCGTTATGCGAAAATCATTTCCAAAGACAGACATGTTTTTCTTCTTCTTCTTCTTCTTCTTCTTCTTCTTCTTCTCTCCTCTCTCTCTCCTCTCTCTCTCCTCTCTCTCTCTCCTCTCTCTCTCTCTCTCTCTCTCTCCTCTCTCTCTCTCTCTCTCTCTCTCTCTCTCTCTCTCCTCTCCTCTCTCCCTCCTCTCTCTGTCTCTCTCCTGTCTCTCTCTTTCTCTTGTCTATGTCTCTCTCCCTCTTTCTGTTCTTGTCTCTCTCCCCTCTTCTCTGTCTCTGTCTCTACCCCTCTGTCTCTCTCTGTCTCTCTATCTCGGTCTCTCTGTCTCTTCTGCCCCTCTGTCTCTTTGTCTGTCTGTCTTTATCTCTGTCTCTGTGTGTCTCTCACTCTCTTTCTCTGTCTCTGCTCTCTCTCTCTGTCTGCCTGTCTCTGTCTCTGTCTGTTCGTCTGTCTGTTTCTCTCTCTCTCTCTCTCTCTCTCTCTCTCTCTCATCTCCTCTCTCTCATCTCTTCACTCTCTCTCTCTCTCTCTCTTCTCTCTCCCTCCCTCTCTCTCTCTGTCAAAGCTTGCCGAATGTTGTATTTTATTTTCTGCATCGTTCCTTTTTTTTGCCACTTGAAATGTAATATGGCCTGAGGCCGATGTATATTAACTGTTTCAGAGCTCTCCCTCTCTTCCTCTCTCTCTCCTTCCCCCCCCTCCCTCTCCCTCCCCCCCCCCCCCCCCCCCTCTCTCTCTCTCTCTTCTCTCTCTCTCTCTCTATCTCTCTCTCTCTGATGGCCAAATGCAGACTGGGTGTGCAAGATATAAATGGTCATAAACCTAGCTACAGAATGCATAATAAATGTGATGGAACATGCTCTTTATGCAATGAAGGGGGGACGGGATAGCCTAGTGGTTAGAACATTGCGCTCGCAATCTTACGACCCGGGTTCGATTCCCGTTCAAGGGGATATTTTCCCCTGGAGTTAACGTTAGTGCAGACTCCACTCTCCCTAAAAGTCCTTCGGATGAGACTATAAACCGAGGCCCCGTGTGCGAACGCACTCAGAACATCTTGCGCACACGTTAAATCCTGTTCGGCTTTTCGAAAGAGTAGGCCATTGTGTGCCGGTGGGAACGGATGACAGAATTGACAAAACCGCATACACACGGGGACTGGATGTAAAAAAAAAGGCCCATAAGTGCTTATTCCATTATCCTTGATATAAACGAATAAATAAATAAAACTAGCAGAAGATGAAGTACATTCATTTTGTCTGAAGTTGCCCTTCCTTTATAACATATCCCAGTAAAATATCCCAGCCAGTCTTAAACATTGAGACTGTGCTTGCGCTTAGGATATAAAAGGTTACGGTAAAGCTGTCCCATAACCTATAAGGTCGTAAGGGAGCGAGGCATCAGAGACCTCAGCTTCTCTAGGGGCCAGCATATTGAGGGCGGCGCCCATCTCCTCTCCCTCGCTGCTTTACCTTCCCTGACCCTAAAGAGGGCAGGTACCCATTTACAGCTAGGTGAACTAGGGGACT
>CM054151.1:3696638-3701638 GCA_028751875.1 Rapana venosa
CGGGTTCGATTCCCGTTCAAGGGGGATATTTTCCCCTGGAGTTAACATCAGTGCAGACTCCACTCCCCCCAAAAGTCCTTCGGATTAGACTATAAACCGAGGTCCCGTGTGCGAACGCACGCAGAACATCCTGCGTAGACATTAAATCCTGTTCCGCTTTTCGTAAGAATAGGCCATTGCGTGCCGGTGGGAACGGATGACAGAATTGACAAAACCGCATACACACGGGGACTAGATGTAAAAAAAAGCACATGAGTGCTTATTCCTTTATCCTCGAAATAGATAAATAAATAAAAGCCACGCACACGCACTCACACACACACACGTACGGACATACACACACGCACGCACGCACGCATGTACACACACCCTATAAGGATGTAGTTCTTTTCACTCGTCCACCCCAATTGACACGAGTGTGGGCATGCGTTTACTCACGTACACATGCTTGCTGCAAGCACACACACGCACACACCTCTCTCTCACACTCATGCACACACACATACTAAAACACACATACGCACGCACGCACTCACACACACAAATGCATTGCTTATTCAATGTACCATCTGGAAATTTAAAATTTGACTTGACTTGACACACAGGGAGAGAGAGAGGATGTAGGGAGAGAGAGGGAGGAGAGATGGGGGGGGAGCGAGAGAGAGAGAGAGGGAGAGAGAGCGGGAGAGAGAGAGAGGAGGAGAGAGAGAGGAGAGAGAGAGAGTAGAGAGAGGAGAGAGAGAGAGGAAGAAGGTATAAAATAAAGCAGCCTAAAGGGTTTGGGGGACATTGTGAAGATAGAATGGAGACCACAGTTGTTGAAAGGCTGGTTTGCTAGACACCATGAGGTAGGTGGGTAGAAGGTTATCTGCAGGTCGCAAGTCAGACAACGCACACACACACACACACACATATATATATATATATATAATATAATATAATAAATGGAATTTATATTGCGCTATATCTTGCAAAAAGAAGTCAAAGCGCTTGCATTCAACACACCCATACATACAACCAATAACAATAAACAAGAGTTAACAAATTCAAATGTACATATGCGCGCGCACACACACACACACAGAGATTATATATATATATATATCTTCATATCTAGATTCTTATTTTGTCGAGGATAATGATTAAGCACTCATGTGCTTTTGTTTGTTTGTTTACAACCAGTCCACGTGTGCATGTAATTTTGTAATTTCTTTGTAATGAAAATAACAGTAATGGTAATGAAAACAAAGTAATGATAGAATATGATAATCATGGTAAAAGTGATCTGATATTAATAGATAATCATCATCATCATCATCACAATCACAGTCGTAATAATGATGGTGATGATTATAATGATAATGATAAAAAGATTATAATAATAATGGTAAGACTGGAGACGATGACGACGACGACGACGATGATGATGATATCAATCATGAACAGAAGGATAATGATCACTGTATAAACAAGCTTTATCGTAACACAATAATCATCATTATCATTCTGATGCACTTCTCATTCAGAACCTATTCTCTGTCTGAAACAGTCTGTCTTTTCTCTATTGATCCCACCACCCCCACCCCCACCCACCCCCCTCCCCCATCACGTGAGAACTGACGACCCGGGTTCGAATCCCGTTCAAGGGATATTTTCCTCTGGAGTTAACATCAGTGCAGACTCCACTCTCCCCAAAAGTCCTTCGGATGAGACTATAAACCGAGGCCCCGTGTGCGAACGCACGCAGACCATCTTGCGCACACGTTAAATCCTGTTCCGCTTTTCGTAAGAGTAGGCCATTGTGTGCCAGTGGGAACAGATGACAGAATTTACAAAACCGCATACACACGGGGACTGGATGTTTAAAAAAAAAAAAAGCACATGAGTGCTTATTCCATTATCCTCGGTTTAAAAAATAAAATAAAATAAATGTGACTTAGTCTCATTCTGTTAATGACCATTGTCAGCAGGGGGGGTGGGTACACTCACAGTGATTCAGGAGAGGACGAGCATTCCTCAGCGTGTGGTCAGCAGTGGTGCACGCACCGTCACTGCTGGTCATCAGGCGTGCCACCTTGACCCCCACCCACCACCCGGCTATTTCGGGGTGGCTACAGCCTCCTCTGTTCAGCCACCCGGAAGACGAATCCCGCTTAATTGACCACCGTTCAGCCTTGTTTAAAGAGACGTACTATTCTGAGTACCCAGTTTTGTCCAACAACTGCAGGTGGTCGTTTTCTCCAGTCCTGGTGGTCTGAAGGAAGCGAAAAATCTTACGCCCACCCCCTAAAAGAAAAAAAAAGCAAACAAACAAAACCACAACAAAGCTAAAACAACTCCCCACCCCATCCCCCCCCCCCCCCCAAACTAACCGAAAACAAAAATCCGTCCAAAAACTCAACAACAAACCCAAAAAAGCCTCCCCAAAAATCCAACCACCATCACCCCCTCCCCCCTCTCCCTCCCCCCCCCCCCACACAACACAGACTGAAAGCAAAAAAGATCCAAAAAAAAATCACATTGTTGTGTTGACTCATCAAATTTGAAGAGAATTTATTTTTTTTCACAGTCACTAAAGACAGTTGTTGGGGTTTTTTTTTCCTGGCGTACTTTTGCGTGTGTGTGTGTGTCTGTTTGTGTGTGTGTGTGTGTCTGTTTGTGTGTGTGTGTTGTTGGTGTGTGTGTGTGTCTGTTGTTGTTGTTGTTGCTTCGATTTTACGTCTGTTCACTCAAAGTGATATTAGACGATGGGAAGGTGTGTCTGTGCATGTGTGCCGGTGCGTGCGACCCCACTCACCCACCTGCACGCAGCATACAGCTGAGTGGTTCCGAAGCATTTCCTTTTTGTGATTGGCCATCAGTCATCTTCACACTCAGCCAGACCAAACATGTCATGAAAAATGTCCACCGCTGTGTGCTGCGTGTGTTAGTCAGTCAGCATGACCCACCAGTTGCCAACTAACTAGTATTAAAAAAAAAAAAAAGTGAAGGTGTCCCATAACCTATGTGGTCGTAGAGGAGCGAGGCGTCAGAGACTTCAACTTCTCTAGGGGCCAGCATATTGAGGGCGGCGCCCATCTCCTCTCCCTCGCTGCTTTACCTTCCCTGACCCTAAAGAGGGCAGGTACCCATTTACAGCTAGGGGACTGTACTGAAGCCAAGGCGCGCAAACGGTCACCCATCCAAGTGGTAACCACGCTCGATGCTGCTTAACCTTGGCTGGGGGAAAGCGAGTGCTCTGACCACTGAGCTATCCAGTATTCTGTACCCTGACTAGGATACATACAGCAGAGGGCAAACTCAGATGTCGGAATCCTCCAGTCTGTCGCATGAACGAAGGCTCTTGAAATTCTGCGTGGAATGTTCGTCATTCCAGAGCCTCTGAGCTGAATGATCTTGTCTGAGGAATGCTGGAGAGAGGGAGGGGGGTGAGGGGAAATGGGGAAGGGATGGTGGTGGTGAGGGGGGGAGGGGGTATAAGGGAAGCAGTGTTTATTTTTGATGTGGGTTTTTTGGATTGGGGTTTGTATACGGTTTTGTTGTTGTTGTTTTGTCATGTGTGTGTGTGTGTGTGTGTGTGTGGTGCCTGTATTTCTTTCGTGTATGTATACACACACGTGCAAGATCAAAATATGCACGTGAAAAATCCCTTAATTCTTGTCGGCGTTCGATGGATTATGGAAACACCAACACGATGATGATGATGATGATGATGATGATGATGATGATGATGATGATGATGTGATGATGATGATGGTGGTGGTGGTGGTGGTGGTGATGGTAGTGATGATGATGGTGATGATGATGATGATGATGATGTGTGGAATTTATGTAGCGCTGAATTCGTGTAAAGCAACAAATCAAAGCGCTTACATTCAAACCATGTACACTGCATGCGATCGTCCAAGACTAAGATGAACATAATTAGGCCTATACCAAATTCACACACTCTCTCACACACACACACACTCACACACACTTACACTCATACACGCACACTCATCACATACACTCTCACACTCACTCACTCACAACACACTCACTCACACACACACCACCCACTCGTACACACACACTCACAATACCACACTCACACACCCCACACTACCACAAAAACACACTCACACACATACACACCACACACTCACCACACACACACTCACACAACAACACCTCACACACACATACCACACACATTCACACACACATATTCACACAAAAATTCCCACCACACTCACACACACCACACTCACACACACACACACCACACTCACTCACACACACCCCACACTCCCCTCCACCCCACACACACACACACACACAAACACTCCTCACACACACCCACACCACACACACACACACACCACCACACCCCACACCATCACCACACACACACACACACAACACCAAAACACACACACACACCACACCACTCACACACAACACACACACACATCACACACACCACATCCTCACACACAACACAAAACACACACACACACTCACACACAAAACACACCACTCACTCCACACACATCACACACAACACACAAATCACTCACACACACACACTCACTCAACACACACACACTCCACACAAAACATCACACACACACACTCACACACACACACATTCCCCACACACACACACACACACAACTCACCACACACACACACAACCACACACACCCACCACACACACACACACACACACATTCACACACAACCCCACACACACCACACTCACTCACACACACACCATCAACACACAACACACCACACACACACACACACTCACACACACACACACTCACTCACACACACTCACCACTCATCCACTCACTCACACAACACACACATACACCCAAACACACACACACACACAAATCATTTTCGTCTAAATCACTTTAGTGACGACTAAAATTGAAACACCACAACCCCACCAACACCACACACACTCACAACTCACACAAACACACACTATCACTCACACACACACA
>CM054151.1:3704138-3709138 GCA_028751875.1 Rapana venosa
ACACTGTACATATATATCTATACCATGACGCATGTATGTGCAGCCATGTGTGCAAATGATTTGCAAGAATGATTCCACTCCCCCCCCCCCCCCCTTCCTCCCCTTTACCCCATCTCCCCACCAACCACACACTACCGAATGTTGACAAATAGACTGAACCTAGCCTAGCTTTGCCTAGCCTAGCTTAGCTTAGTTGATCTGTTTAGAGAGGGTAGCTAGCCTATGAGTTCTCTCTCCTGTCGCGCACGTATGTATGTATGTATGTACATGTCTATATATATACTTTGCTACAAACTGCTAGACCATCTAGTCTTTGTCTATCACTTCAGACTTGAGAGCTTTCACGAAGAGAAGATAGAGAGAGAGATAGACAGATAGGTAGATAGATAGATAGGTAGATCGATCGTCTGTCTTCGACTTGAGGAGTACATGCATGTGGAAGGATTTGGCTGGGTTTGGTGATTTGGGATCATACTGCCTGGTTGCTGTGTTCTGCTGAGATCGACTGATTGGTGATGTGGATAGGATTGGCTGATTTGGGTTGGTTTTGGCTAGATTGATTGTTGATGTGGATAGACTGACTGATTGCTGATGTGGATAGATTGAGTGATTGTTGATGTGGATAGATTGAAAGATTGTTGATGTGGATAGATTGAGTGATTGTTGATGTGGATAGATTGTGTTGATGTGAATAGATTGGCTGAATGTTGATGTGAATAGATTGACTGATTGTTGATGTGGATAGATTGACTGATTGTTGATGTGGGTAGATTGACTGATTGTTGATGTGGATAGATTGAGTTTCTGTGTTGATGTGGATAGATTGAGTGATTGTTGATGTGGGTAGATTGACTGTTTGTTGATTTTGGCTAGATTGACTGATTGTTGATGTGGATAGATTGAGTGATTGTTGATGTGGATAGATTGACTGACTGCTGAAGAACTATACTTTGTCATTCCACTTGATACAACAGTTGACAACCCCTAAGAACTCAAACGTGTTCACAGTCGTGGTGGTGCTATGCTACAAGTGATGCTTATCCTCTGAAAACTAAGAAGACATACAATGTAGGCCTACAAATCTCTACAGACTCAACGAAGGTGGTTTTGCGTCTGCCGTACTTTTTCAAGAAAGTCAGCCATGGCTCTTTGTGCGCATTATGAATCTTCATCTTTGACCGCTGGAAAAACAAAGACCGCCAAAAGGTTTTGAGCTTGAATATATTGGGTGCTGTGTGACAGTTACAGAGTGAGACTCGTGCCACAAGTCTTCCATGATCTGGACAGAGGTTCTGCCTGCAACCCACTTCAGAGAATGATGAAGGGATGTGATGTGTTGGTGCATTGTCTTTGAAAGCAGTTGCTGACGCGATTTTTGGAAACAGAAGCAAACCCCAAAGCACACGGTTCTGGAAATAGTATAGTATGAATACAAAGCACTTTGATTTGTTTTGGGCAAGATAAAGTGCTGTATAAATTCCATTTATTGTTTTTGGAAAAATAAAGCGCTATATAAATTCCATTTATTTATTTTTTGGGCAAGATAAAACGCTGTATAAATTCCAGTTATCATCGTTTTTGGCAAGATAAAGTGCTGTATAAATTCCAGTTATCATCGTTTTTGGCAAGATAAAGCGCTGTATAAATTCCAGTTATCATCGTTTTTGGCAAGATAAAGCGCTATATACATTCCAGTTATCATCGTTTTTGGCAAGATAAAGCGCTATATAAATTCCAGTTATCATCGTTTTTGGCAAGATAAAACGCTATATAAATTCCAGTTATCATCATTTTTGGCAAGATAAAGCGCTATATAAACTCCAGTTATTATCCTCATCACCCTCATGACGAACTACTCCACGAGCTAGCAGAAACAGAAGAGTGAGTTCACCTGGGCCCCAAGTGACACCGGGAGTGGTGTGGTGGCTGTTTGTGAGCACGTTGGGAGAGTGGAGAGTGGAGGGGGTGTGCTGGATCGTGGCGCCATGGAATGGCCTGTGGTGATGTACCCTGGCTGCCGCTGCCACTCTCCCTACATCCTCAAACCCATGGCCGCCAAAATGAAAGAACGGCAGAAGACAGCAATGTCGTACAGACTGGGGCCTGTCCGGTGAGTGTGTGAGTGTGAGAGTGTGTGTAAGTGTGTGTGTGTGTGTGTGTGTAAGTGTGTGTGTGTGTAAGTGTGTGTGTGTGTGTGAGAGTGTGTGTGTGTGTGTGTAAGTGTGTGTGTAAGTGTGAGTGTGTGTGTAAGTGTGTGTGTGTGTGTAATGTGTGTGTGTGAGTGAGTGTGTGTGAGTGTAAGTGTGTGTGTGTGTTTGTGTATGTAAGAGTGTGTGTGTGGAGAGATGGCAGACATGGGAATTTCGGTGGTTGGGCTTTCCTGGACTTAATACTGGGGGTGGGTGTAACCATGTAACCATGCGGTCATTGGGGAGCGAGGCATCAGATACCTCAGCTTCTCCAGGGGCCAGCATATTGAGAGCGGCGCCCAACTCCTCTCCCTCGCTGCTTTACCTTCCTGACTCTAGAGAGGACAGGTAATCATTGACACCTGGGTGAACTGGGGGACTGTACCGAAGCCAAGGCGCGCGTTTGTGTTGTAGTCACCAGATAGTGACTGTTGTAGACACCAGAGATTGTAGTCACCAGAGATTGTGCGACTGTGTTTTTGTTGTCACCAGAGAGTCTACATAATGTATTCGAACACTGCGCCTTGTTTTATAATCTCGTTCAAAAGAAACAAACAATCCTCCCCACCCCACCCCCCAAAAAAAAAGCCATGCAAACAGAGCCAAACATAAAATATCTAAGGAAAAACGACCCTCCCCCCAAAAAACACCAAAAAAACCCCAACAACAACCACCAAAAAAACCGAACAAAAAAACCCAACAGATTAACAAACATCAATCAGACAAATTATTTTTTTTAAAACAACCACCTCAAAAAAACCCACCCCAACAAACATACAAACAAACAATATTTTTAGTAAACACCACCCAAAACAACAACAAAAAACAAACAAACCAACAAAATAAAACCCACACCCCAAAACAACATCAACACCAACAACAACAAACCCAAACCCAAAAAAACCCCACGCAAACCCCCAAACAACCACAGAAAAACCCGAAACAACAAAACCTCAAACAAACACACAAACAAAACAAAACCGTTTGAGAAGCGAAATCAAAGAAGGACCGTTAAGATAGAAACGTCAGAAGAGTTGCAGATCACTGGAAGATCTGTCAAAGGACAAAGATAGCCTATCTTCCATTCTGTTTGCAGCCAGCATCACTAGCCTATCTTCCATCCTGTTTGCAGCCAACATCATTGCTGGCGTCAAGTTGGGAGTGTTGAGAGCAAACTTGATCATTCAGATCGATTCCATTCAACTCAAATACTTTAATATCTCACAAGCAGGGTTGATCGGTGGTTTAGAGGTAACGCGCCTGCCTAGAAAGCGTAAAGTCCGGGTCGGAAGTGTGCGGTGGTTCGAATCCCGTTTGGACCCGAAACTTTTCCCCCCATCCATTTGAGTGGTGGTCTGGGCGCTAGTCTTAAGGGTGAGACGATAAACCGAGGCCCCGTGTGTTAAGCATAATTATTTCACGCAGAGAAATCTCGTGACTTAAAGTGGTATAAATAAATAAATAAATAAATAAAAGAACCCACGGCAACAACAGAGCATAATTCTGTAGAAAAAAGCCACTCTGATAGGGAAACAAATACAGTTGCAGACAGGAAAAAGAAAAAAAAAAGGGCGGCGCTGCTATTGTGGCGACGCGCTCTTCCCGGGGAGAGCAGCCCGAATTTCACGCAGAGAAATCTGCCGTGACTGAAAGTAGTATAAAGAATTAAAGAAAGAAAGACAGACGCTTGCACACACACACCCCACACACACCAGTGTCATGTTACCTGCAAATCAGCAACAGTGTGGGACAAACCGACAAATCGACCACCCGACCCTCACATTCAAATAAGACAATTGAGAGAGAGAGAGAGAGAGAGAGAGAGAGAGAGAGAGAGAGAGAGAGAGAGAGAGAGAGAGAGAGAGAGAGAGAGAGAAAGAGAGAGGAAGAGACAGAGAGAGAAAGAGACAGAGAGAGAAAGAGGAGAGAGAGGAAGAGAGAGAGAGAGAGGAAGAGAGAGAGAAATCGAAAGAAAGAGAAAGAGAGAGAGAAAGAGAAATCGAGAGAAAGAGAGAGAAAGAAAGAGAGAGAGAGAAAGAAAGAGAGAAAGAAAGAGATATATATAAAGACAGACAGAGAGAGACACACACCACACAGACAGACACACAGAGATGTCAGGCTTGTGCGGCATTGTCGTACCTGTGCAGGCTTCTCTGTTACCTATCACAATAATTGTCCTGGTTTTTTAAAGATGGCCCCAGGCGCTCAAGTGGGACGGTTCGCCACCACAGTCCCTAATTCGGATAACTCCGCTGGGACCTTAATCTAACTGTCGACTCGTGGCGTGTGTGGGCAGGAAGATTCCAGACCCCAGCAGTCAGAAGCTGAACTGGCTGAAGACGCCGCTGTCCGTGCTGGTCATCAAGAAGCCTTATGACGTCACCGTGACCTTGGCCTTCCGCGACCTCGTCCTCTGGCTGAGTGAGGTCAGATGTCAGGCGTGGTGTGTGTGTGTCCGTCTGTTTGTTTGTTTGTTTGTCTCCGTTTATGTCAGTGTGTCTGTCTGTTTGTTTGTTTGTCTCCTGTTGTCTGTGTGTCTGTCTGTTTGTTTTGTCCACGTTTATGTCTGTCTTTTGTGTTTCTGTCTTCAGTGCTGTCTCTGTAGTCTCTGTGTTTCTGTTTTGTCTCTGTATGTATGTTGTCTCTCCTCTCCTCTCTCTCTCACTCCTCTCTCTACTCTCTCTCTCTCTCTCTCTGTGTCTGTCTGTCTGTCTCTGTCTGCCTGTCTGCCTGTCTGTCTGTCTGTCCCTTTCCCGCTCTGTAGACGCTAAATTTCACCAACGTGAACTTGGAGCTCTAGCCGAGGAAATA
>CM054151.1:3714138-3716638 GCA_028751875.1 Rapana venosa
ACACACAGATTTAATGTAGGTAGGCCTTGGCAATTAGCTGACATCAGTACCTGACACAGCTTGTGGCCTGGATCAGCTGATGGTGATTACTATCCTCCTCCTCCTCCTTCTCCTCCTCCTCACCATCATCATCGTCGTCGTCGTCATTGTTAATATCAACCTCGTCGTCGTCATTATCATCATCATCGTCATCGTCATTATGTTATTATTATCATCAGCAGCGTACGCTTATCATCGTCGTCGTCGTCATCATTATCATTTTCATCACTATCATTATCGTCATCGTTATCATCATCATCGTTATTATTATCATCACCACCATAATCATCATCATCACCATCATCGTCATCATCATCATCATTATCATCGTTATCATCATCATCACCCTCACCGCCATCTCATTGATTTATTTTTACCCCCCAGGAAACATAATGTGCTGTAAACTGCCTACTGCCCTTTTGAAAGCGTTTGGCGGGCACGCACAGATACACATAGTTTATTATGCTTCGTTATTTAGTGTGTGTGTGTGTGTGTGTGGAACAGCTTGCAATGTACCAGCCGCCATGACGCAGTGGTTAGCACCTTGGGTGACGGACTGGAAGGTCGCGGGTTCGAATCCCATAAGAGTCATAGGGATTTTTCGGACTCCGGCCGGCTCCTACCCAGAGTGAGTGTGCTGTGGGCTCAGTGGGAAGACTGGGACCACACAATCCAGCTTCATCCACTTGACCGATGCGAGTTTGCTCAAATTACCTGACCAACACTGCAGGTGTCTGTATCTCTCGGGCCTGGTTGACGCCGGATATATTATGATAGCAAGCGTAGAGTACAACCCTGTCAAGTAGTCTCAAAGCATATGCACTTCCACAGCAGCATCATTACGTCATCCTCATTGTCATTGATCATCATGCAGTAAAGGAAAATTGTTTCTGATTCGGTGATGCCGGTTGCTCTGGTCTCATGGTGACCTACACTTCTGTGCCTGTGGTGAGTTTGTGTCAAGCCTTCCAGGTTGGAGGTTCGCGGGGGACGGTCGTTGGAGGGACGTTGTGGCGGTCGCCAACCAAGGTAGACGTCTCACTCAGTCTGGCTCCGCGACTGAGCTAATACTGTCGTTAGTAGGGGGCTTAGTAGGTGGTGTCCTGCGTATGCTAGCTCAGAACAGGCACCAGTGAACACCACCAAAGTGACCCAGAAGCAGTGCAGGGCCCCTCTGCCTGGTGGCCTTGCGGTGGCCTGATATTGATGGACTCCCTGTGGACTTCCGACCCTGGGGATAAGACATAACAAATCTGGGTGTGGCTGTGGCGGGGAGATTGGGATGAGCGGCGTGGGAACAGCAGGACAGGAACGTCACAGAAGATGAGGCAGCAACAGAAAACCCAACCAAAAAAAAACAACAAAAATCCTAAACAAAAAAAACCAACCCCCCAAACCTCAAACAAGCAAAGCCCAGCTTACTCTCACACTGGCATGCATGCTTATGTATGTTGTTTGTATGCCTTGACTCCTGCATGCACGCATGCTTCATATGCGCAAACACGCCTGCTCACAGAAAGACAGAAAGACAGGCAGAGACAGACAGACAGACACACACACACACACACACACACACACACACACACACACACACACACAACACACACACGACACACCTACTATCTGTCTGAATGTCTTTCTATCTGACTCTCTCTCTCTTTCTCTCTCCCTCTCTCTCTCTCTCTCTTACCCCCACCCCTCCCTCCCTCCCACTCTCCCTACCCCCCTCTCTCTTTCTCTCTTCCCCTCTTTCTCCCCTCTCCCCCCCCCCCCCTTCTCTGTCTCACTATCCCCCTTCTCTCTCTCTCTCTCTCTCTCTCTCTCTCTCCTCTCTCTCTCTCTCTCTCCTCTCTCTCTCTCTCCTCCTTCTCTCTCTCTCTCTCTCTCTCTCCCCCTCTCCCTCACCCATTCACATTCGCCCTCTCTCCCTCACTCTCTACTCCTCTCTCATCTCTCTCTCTCTCTCCCTCCTCTCTCTCTCTCTCTCTCTCTCTTCTTTCTCAACACTGCTCATACATACTTAAGTGAACTGCAATAGCTCTAAGGAATTCAAGTAGGGTAGAGGAGGATAATGCCGGTAGGTATGTGTACCCAAAAATCAGCCCCCCCCCCACACACACACACCCCTCCGGTGAGAGGAGTGTTATACTTGTTGGACAGGTCATTACTGGTCAGGCGCGGTCACCTCACTGGATCCCTGTTACTGCAGGAATAAAGTCTACTTTGTATGTACACCAATACAGCCATGTGCGCTGCTCCAGTCGGTTTATTGCTGAGGCCAGCTTTTGTGGTCTCTTTTTGATGTGGCTTTGAGGGATTTTCTTCCGTGTGTTGTTGTCTTAATGCTCTTCCTGCCTGCTAATGAATGATATAAACAGATAGATAAATAAATAAATAAATAGATAAATAAATAACTCAAAGCCGCAAACCACGAAAAACGAAAAGAACAAAAACCACCATC
>CM054151.1:3724138-3744138 GCA_028751875.1 Rapana venosa
ATGTCGACAATCCTGTGTGTGATTGTGTATGCAGGTAGTAAGAGACAGAATTTACATATGTCAGTGTGACGGACGCTATAGCCGAGTGGTTAAGACCGTTCCACTTCAATCCCACGGGTCCACGAAGTCGTGGGTTCGAATCTCGGCGACGTCTGGTGAATTAAGGGAGGGTATTTTTACGATCTCCCAAATCAACTCCCAAGTGCAGACCCGCCATTGCCTTAATTCCCTTCGTGTATACACACATGCAGAAGATAAAATACGCACGTTAAACATCATACTAATAACAAGAAATGGAATATATATATATATATATATATAGAGCTATATCTTGCAAAGACCAATCAAATCAAAGATCCCGAAATTCATGTCAGTATTCGGAGGGTTACGTAAACACGAACATACCCAGCATACATTCCCGAAGTTGGGATGCGGCTATCTTCATGGTGGGCAAAAACGGTCACATTTTGACTCCAGGGAATATGTAATGTATATATGTCTATACACATGTGTTGTCATGGTTGTGTTTTTTTCCCTAGGTGTTGAATGAAGTAGTGATAGACAGAGGATCTTCCTCCTATCTCTGTAACCTTGACCTCTACATTGAAGGTCATCTGGTGACCTCTGTCTTGGGAGATGGTAAGACAGCACAGTGTCTTCTTGTTTTTGTTGGTTCTTTTTTTTGTTTTCGTTTTTTTATCATAAACTTTTCTTTCAATTTTCATTTCATTAGTGTGTGTGTGTTTGTCTTTGTGTGTGTGTGTGTGTGTGTGTGTTTGCCTGTCTATCTGGCTGGCTGTCTGTGTTTTTTGTGTGTGTGTTTTGTGTCTGTGTGTGTGTGTGTGCGCGCACTTGCATCTGTCTATCTTTGTTTGTGTGTGTGTGTGTCCATGCGCGCGCGGGCGCGTGCGTGCGTGCGTGCGTGCGTGCGTGTGTGCGTGCGTGCGTGCGTGCGTGTGTGTGTGTGTGTGTGTGTATGTTTTTCTGTCTGTCTGTCTGACTCTGTCTGTATCTATGAGGTGCGTATGCACGTGTGACTGTGTGTATGTGCGCGCGCATACACATATGTGACTGTGTAACTATCCACACCCATACACCTCATCTGCTCCCGTAACCCCCTCCAGGGTCGTAGGGGCACTGCAGTGACGAACGTTGCACCAGCTGGCTCCATTTGCGGCGGTTGTGTGCAAGTGCCTGGGTTGTGGAGAAGCTCTTCCCGGTCCATTCAGTGATGCTGTCTGCCCATTTCTTCTTCAGCCTGCCTCGCCTTCTCTTCCCCTGCACTGTTCCTTGCAGTACGGTCTTGGAGAGCCCATCTGATCTTGTCACATACCCATACCATCTGAGCTTCCTTTTCTTGACTGTGGTCAGCAGGTCTTCGTAGTGCTTTACTTGTTGGGTGATGGTTTGTCGGACTTCTTTGTATGTAATGTGGTCCGTGTATGAAATGCCAAGGAGTCTTCTGAGGCATCTCATCTCTAGAGCCTGGATCCTCTTTTGTAGATCTGCATTCAATGTCCAGGATTCGCACGCATACAGATATGTAGAGATGACTAGTGCATGCAGTAGCTTGACCTTGGTCCTGAGAGAGATGTTTCGGTCTTTCCAGATAGTCTTGAGCTTCGCCATTGCTGCTATTGTTTGTGCAGCTCTTGCGAGGATTTTCGGTTTTTGAACCTTCTTCACTAATAATAGCTCCAATGTACTTGAAGTGATCTACAACCTCTTTTCCACTGACTGTGATCTTGGTAGAGATTAGCTGGGCACTGTTTGTCATGAGTTTTGTCTTCTCGGCACTGATTTCCATGCCGTATCTGGAGGATATTTCATGCAGGTGGTACACTAGGTTGGCTAGTTCCTGTTCATTTCCTGCAAGCCCGTCGATGTCATCAGCAAACCTGAGGTCGGTGATTATCCGCCCTCCAATACTGACTGTGCTAGTGTGATCTTCTAAGGCATCAGTCATTATGCGCTCAAGGAAGACATTAAACAGTGTAGGAGATAGGAGACAGCCTTGACAAACTCCCACTGAGGTATGGAACCATTCTCCAACCCTGCCTTGGAAAAGCCCTGCGCTGGTGGCTTTTGCTATAGCTCTTTGATGGTCTGGGTTATCTTTGTCCCATGTTGTATTTCTTCATCGTGGCCCATAATGCGTCGTGCCATACACGGTCGAACGCCTTTTTGGAGTCTGTGAAGATGTGGTATAGTTTCTGTTGGTGCTGGCTGTATTTCTCGCACAGAACTCGCAGGTTGAATATTTGTTCTGTGATATTTCTGTCTGGGCGGAAGCCTGCCTGTTTTTCGGTGATGATCTCTTCTGCCCGTGGCGTAAGTCTGTTTAAGATGACTTTTAGCATTTCGCAGTTCACCCATCTGTAAGTTATATACATACATACATACATACATACATATATACATACATACATACATACATATATACATACATACATACACACATGTATGGTGCAGGTCTGATCATCTCCACGCCGACAGGCAGCACGGCCTACTCTGTGGCAGCGGGGGCCTCCATGATCCACCCCAACGTGCCCTGCATCCTCATCACCCCCATCTGCCCCCACTCCCTCTCCTTCAGGCCCATCGTCGTCCCTGCCGGCGTGGAGATAAGGTGAGGGGGGGGGGGGGAGGGGGGGTAGGGTGGGTGGGGGGGGGGTTGGGTGGGGGGGGTAGGTGGGGGGGGGTTGTGTGGGGGTGGGGGGAGGTGGGTGGGGGTGGTGGAGGGTAGGGGGTGTGGGGGAGGTTGGGTTGGGAGGGGTGTGTGTGATGGTGGGGGGTGTTGGTTGTGTGGTGGGTGTGGTGTGTGGTGGGGTGTTGGTTGTGTGTGGGGGTTGGGTTTGTGTGGGGTGTGGGTTGTGTGGTGGGTGGTGGGTTGTGTGGTGGGGTGGTGGGTTGTGTGGGGGGGGGGTGTGTGGTGGGTGTTGGGTTGGTGGTGGGTGGTGGGTTGTGTGGTGGGGGGAGGGGTGGGTTGTGTGGTGGTGGTGGGGTAAGATGTGGTTGTTGGGTGGTGGAGGGTTGTGTGTGTGGTGTGGGTGAGGGATGTGAAGGGGGTGGAGGTGGGGTGTGGTGGAGGGTTGTGGGTGGTGTAGGGGGGTTGAGGGGTGGTGTGGAGAGTGTGGTGTTGTGTCTGCCTGTCTGTCCCCCCCCCCCCACCCCCCTGCCCAATCTATCTGTCTGTCTGACTCTCACTCTCTCTCTCTCACTCACTCTCTCTCTTTCTCTCTCTCTTACTCTCACTCTCTCTTTCTCACTCTCACCTCTCTCTCCATCTCATCTCTCTCTCTCTCCTCTCCTCTCTCTCTCTCTCACTCTCTCTCCTCTCCTCTCTCTCTCTCCCCTTCTCTCTTCTCTCTCTCCCCCGTCCTCTTTCTCTCTCCCCCCTTTTCTCTCTCCCCCTTGTCTCTCCTCATCTCCTTCCCCTTACTCTCCCTCTCTCCCACCCTCTCTCTCTCTCTGTCTCTCTTTCTCTCCCTACCTCCCAACCTCAATCTCTTAACCCCCCACCCCGTCCACCCCAATCCTTACCTTTTGCCTTTCTCTTTTTCTGTCTGTGCAAACACTGTTATTATACAGCTACAGTGGAGATAACAGGTTCGTCATCTCCATTCCATCATCGCCAACACCTCTCTAGATTTGAAGTGACCCACATTTTACATAATTACATACATGGGAGAGTCACTGGCCTCTCTATGTGTGTCTGTCTCTCTGTCTGTCTGTCTGTCTGTCTCTGTCTGTCTGTCTCTCTCTCTCTCTCTCTCTCTCTCCTCTCTCTCTCTCTCTTCTCTCCTCTCCTCTCTCTCTCTCTTCTCTCTCTCTCTCTCCTCTCTCTCCTTCCCCCTGTCTCTCTGTTTTTCTGTCTCTTTCCCTATATATGTCTTTCTGTCTCTTACTGTCTGTCTCTCTTTGTCTGTCTGTCTGTCCCCCCTCCCCTCTCTCTCTCTCTCTCTTTCTCTCTCTCTCACCCCCCCCCCCCCCCCACGCTCACACATGTACACACCTACCCATCCACACCTCCACCCCACCCCCTTCACAACACACATGTACAACCCCCCCCCCCCCACCCCCCCCCCCCCCCACCCACCACACCCATGTACACCCCTCCACACACCCCCCTTACCCCCCCCCCCCCCACACACACACACAAGCATGCACCCACCCATTCCCAACCAATCTCCCACCCCCCAACACACACACACACACGCCCAACCCCCCCCCCCCCCCCCCCCCCTCCCTCTCTCTCCATCCACTATTTCAAGTATCAAAATCACCTATATTGAACTCTAAGTGCAGCAATAAAAAAAAGGTTGGGGTTGATTGTTTTTCTTCCTGCATAGCTTTTTTTTATATTGATATTTTATATCTATTTTTATTTTATTCTTTTATATCGAGGATAATGGAATAAGCACTTATGTGCTTTTTTTTTTACATCCAGTCCCTGTGTGTATGCGGTTTTGTAAATTCTGTCATCTGTTCCCACCGGCACACAATGGCCTACTCTTACGAAAAGCGGAACAGGGTTTTAACATGTGCGCAAGATGTTCTGCGTGCGTTCGCACACGGGGCCTCGGTTTATAGTCTCATCGGAAGGACTTTAGGGGAGAGTGGAGTCTGCACTGATGTTAACTCCAGGGGAAAATATCCCCTTGAACGGAAATCGAACCCGGGTCGTCAGATTGCGAGCGCAATGTTCTAACCACTAGGCCATCCCGTCCCTGTGTGTGTGCAGGTGACCTTAGCTCCAGAGGCCAGGGGGTCAGCCATGGTGTCCTTCGACGGCCGCAACCGACAGGAGATGCATCAGGGAGCCAGGTTGGTGGTCTTCCCGCTGTACTGCGCGCATTGCCGTGGGCTCTTTAACGTGCGCTGGTTCTGTGATTATGGCCCTTGTTGTCTGTACATGGCAGAGTTTCACAGCTTCCAGTTTAGCTGAGAATTTTTTTTTTTATAGTGGAGTTTGTTGTGGGGGGTTTTTTTTGGTTTTTTGTGTTCCTCGGCTAGAGCTCTGAGGTTCACCAATGGTGAGATTTTGTGTATGTGTCTGTTTTTGCCCACCATGAAGGTAGCCGCATTCTGACTTCAAAGTTGGTCTGTGGCTTCCTTTGTTGTTGGGGGGAAGAAGAAAACTGATCACATAATTATGCAAAAATCTCACCAAGGGTGAACCTCAGAGCATTAGCCAAGGAACTATACACACATGCACGCACGTGCACGCACGCATGCATGCACACACAAATATAGATTCTGTATTGTCTGGCGATAATTCATGGTGATTTTCAGTGATATTTTACTAAATATCTCTTAATACTGTGTGGTATATTGATGATGCCTCTTTTATTTTTTTAAATTCTTTTATTTTGAGGATAATGGAATAAGCACTCATGTGCTTTTTTACATCCAGTCCCCCCCGTGTGTTTGCAGTTTTTGTCAATTGTGTCATCCATTCCCATGGCACACAATGGCCTACTCTTCTGAAAAGCAGAACGGGTTTTCATGTGTGCACAAGATGTTCTGCATGTGTTCACACACAGGACCTCGATTTATAATCTCATCCGAAGGACTTTTGTGGAGAGTGGAGTCGGCACATGATGTTAACTCCAGAGGAAAAATTATCTTGAACGAGATTCGAACCCGGGTCATCAGATCACGAATACATCACTCTAACCACCAGGCTATCCCGTCCCCTCAGTGCTTTCTATGCAGTGAGGAAGAACAACAGATGAAGAACCCCCCCCCCCCCCCCCTCCAAAAATGCCCAAACCAAAACAACAAACAAAAAAGAAGCGCTGTGGCCATCAAACTCACATCGATATTGGTTTTCTGTTTTCAGTCTGCGCATCACCACAGCCTCCTACCCTGTGCCCTCTATATGCGCTCACGACCAGATCGAGGACTGGTTCAACGGTTTGGCCGATTGTCTGCACTGGAACGTCCGCAAACCGCAGAAGCCTCTCTCCTCCTCAACCAGCCTCAATTCTCTCGATTCTGTAGACTTTGAGGCCAACAAGTGACCGCCCATCAGTGCCTTGTGTCTCAGTTGAGGAATTTTTTTTTTTTTTAATTTAAGAAATCTTTTATTTCAGGAATAATGGACGAAGCGCTCGTGTGCTTTTTCTACATCCAGTCCCCCGTGTGTGCATGCGGGTTTTTTGTCAGTTTTATCATGTGTTCCCACCGGCACACACAAGTCTCCTCTTCCGATTTCAGGGTAAGAGACTACTGGGTGATTTGATGACACTTGTGTTGGTGTGGTCATGTGTGGGTGATGTGTAGGTTGTTTTTTTTCGTTGATGATTTTGTAGACTTGGCCCAGGCCAAAAGCTGTGTCAGTTATTGATGTCGGCTAACTGTCAAGGCCTACACTAAAATGTTGTTATGTTGTAAAATGTTGTGTTGAGATTGCCTTCAGCCATGACAAGCTCTTAACATAACAATCTGCTCTTTCCTTTAAAGGAGAAAAAATCCTCTGAAGTCGGAGTATGGCTGCCTATATGGTGAGGTACACTGAAAACAGTCATGCATGCAAACTTCTCATGCAATGTGCAATTTCAATCTCACAGTGATTCCCAGGTGGGATGAGTGAGTCAGAGTGCATGTTCTGGGTGACCCCCAGAGTGTTAAGCTGAGGAACGCACAACAACAACAACAACAACATTTTCTAGAATGATGCAGAAGGAGGTGGTTGTGTGAGGGACTGAATGCCTTCCTCGGTGTTTTGTTGTGGACTGGTTGATACAGAACATGGCGTGCTTAGGCAACGCGTATTCTCCTTGATTTTCTACAAGACACATATTCTGGAATTCCTATAATACACATCACAAAGAGACGAGGAATTGGAAGAAAGAAAAAAATTTTTGTATGTGAACTTGAACATTATGGTGTGTAAAAGCTTGGGAGAAAATTCTGGTCTGTAAAAAAGACGAGAGAAAATTATGGTGTGTAAAAGCGTAGGAGAAAATTTTGGTGTGTAAAAGTTTAGGAGAAAATTCTGGTGTGTAAAAGTTTAGGAGAAAATTATGGTGTGTAAAAATGACAGGAGAAAATTATGGTGTGTAAAAGTTTAGGAGAAAATTATGGTGTGTAAAAGCGTAGGAGAAAATTTTGGTGCGTAAAAGTTTAGGAGAGAATTCTGGTGTGTAAAAGTTTAGGAGAAAATTATGGTGTGTAAAAGTTATAGGAGAAAATTACGGTGTGTAAAAGCGACAGGAGAAAATTATGGTGTGTAAAAGTTTAGGAGAAAATTATGGTGTAAAAGTTAGGAGAAATTTGGCGTAAAAGTTTAGGAGAAAATTATGGTGTGTAAAAGTTTAGGAGAAAATTTGGTGTGTAAAAGTTAGGAGAAAATTATGGTGTGTAAAAGTTTAGGAGAAAATTATGGTGCGTTAAAGCTTAGGAGAAAATTATGGTGTGTAAAAGGTTAGGAGAAAATTATGGTGTGTAAAATTAATTAAAAAAAGAAGAAATAAAAATTATATTTCAGTCCAAAATTGTTTGTAAAAGGATGAGGAAGAAAACTTTCCATCTTTGAGTCTGACAGTTATGTAGAAGAATGACATTGGACATAACTTTGATGTAAGTTTATACAATGTTCATATTCGTTATCAATTCTGTCAATGAACTCATGATTTTTTTTTAGAGTATTTTTTGTATAAAAGGACTAAAAAAAATCTGTTTTTCTTTTTTTAGTTTAATACTCGTTTTCTGTGTTCTTTTTCACAGCAGGAAAGCAAAACAGTGTAATTTTGTTTAAGACTGTGAACATTTTCTTTTGTAGAGTAGATGGATGCCAAGTGGTTAAGGCCGTTTGACTTCAATCCCAAGAGTCCATGAAGTCGTGGGTTCAAATCTCGGCAGCGTCTGGTGAATTAAGGGTGCAGATTATTTTACGATCTTCCAGGTCAACTTCAAGTGCAGACCTGCCAGTGCCTGGATTCCAATATACACGTATACTCATGCAGGAGATCAACTACGCACATTAAAGATCCTGTAGTTCATGTCAGCATTTGGTGGGTTACAGAGACACACACCTGCCCACACTGAACGCACAATCAAACAAATGCCATTGTCTCTACACTGATCGGGGCTCTAGAGGTAACGCACCAGTCTAGAAAAGCGAAAAGTCACGGTCGCAAATCTGGGTGCTAGTCTTTCGGATGAGACGATAAACCGAGGTCCTGTAGGTTACACATAATTATTTAGCACAGGTAAAAGAACCCACGGCAACAAGAGAGGTGTCCCTGGCAAAATTCTGGCGAGAAAAAAAAGCCACTTTGATAAGGAAACAAAGACAGTTGCAGACAGGAAAACAAACGAAATACTGGGTGGCGCTGCTCTTGTGGCGACGCGCTCTCCCCATGAAGAGCAGCCCGAGTTTCACATGGAGAAATCTGTCGTGACTTAAAGGGGTATGACATGAAAGATTCACGTATCACAGTCAAGTCAGGGTCCAAGACTGTGTATGGAATTTGTCACTTACTTACTTAGGCCCATCACTCCCCCTGGAGCATAGGCCACCGACAACAACAGTCCGCCAGAGTCCTCTGTCCTGGGCTGTTCTCTCCAGCTGTCTCCAGGTATATCCCATATGGAATTTGTCAAGTATGATGTAAATGACAGTGTGTGAGAGATGAATGCCTGGAGTTTGGGAAACAAGATGCGTCTGACAAACTGTGCTCCATTTGGGGTAAAAGCAGCGAGATGTGTTGATTTGTTTTTATCCCCCCCCCCAAATATGTGTTGTATAAATTCTGAAAGCAGGTTATTGCTGTGAAAATTGTACATAATGTTGAAAGCCAGTGTCTTTTGTGTGTAACCATCAAAAAATATGTTGTACAAATTTTGGAAAATGAATTTTTGGTGGTTTACTTTCGTTTACTGTTCAAAGCCTGTGTGTTTAGCTTTCAACAACAAAATGTGCGTGCTGTACAGTTTTTGGAAGTATGTGAGTTTTTGGAAAATGTGTACCTGTATTTGTTGAAACCAATGATATGGGCATTTTGGGGGTTTATCCAAAAGATATGTTATGCAATGTTTGAAAAACACATTTTCAAGATGTGTACTTCTTTTGGTGGTTGTTGTTGTTGTTGAAAGCAAATTGTGTATTTCATATTCATCAAAATAGTGTTGTATGATTTTTGAAGTGTAAATTATTTGGTCAGATGTGTGTGCCTATTGTTATGGAAGCAGCCTTGTTTTGTATATGTAGAAATATGTGGTATACAAGGTTTTTTCAAAGCAAGGTATTGTGCTGAAGATGTGCATGTTTTCTTGTTGGAAACAACCTCATGTATAGTGCATTTATCAAAGGAAAAATTGTTTTACAAAATTTGAAGTAGGTTATTTCTGTAGATAATTATGTTCGATGGGACAGGGTAGCTCAGTGGTCAGAGCACCTGCTTTCCCCCAAGCTAAGGTTAAGGCAGCATTGAGAGTTGTTACCAAGTGGATGGGTGACCGCTTGCGTGCCTTGGCTTCAGTTCAGTCCCCCAGTTCACCCAGCTGTAAATGGGTACCTGCCTCTTTAGGGTCAAGGAAGGTAAAGCAGCGAGGGAGAGGAGATGGGCACCGCCCTCAATATGCTGGCCCCTGGAGAAACTGAGGCCTCTGACCACTTGCTCCCTAATGACTGCATAGATTAGGGGAACACCTTTACCTTTACCTCAATGAATATATACACTTTTTCCTGTTAATGTTGTTTTGCTTTTTAAAGCCACAGCATGTATATTTTGCTTTTATCAAAAGGAATGGGTGTAATGCGATTTTGACTTTTTTGTTAAGGTGTACCCTTATTTTGTTGGGAAAAAAACACAACCTAAGTAGTCTGCTTTTATGGACAAGAGAAGTTGTTGTACAGATCACTGATATACATGTTTATATATATACATACATATATCATTGTGTGTATGTGTGTTTGAAATTGGGGCCAGAAAGCTGAGGTACACACGAACATGTCAGAATGATGGTCGTCTTCTTTTCGCACCATTCCAAATACCCCCGTTCTTTACGAAAAGAAGAAAAGAAACCCCCTCCCTGGTATTTTCTCTCAGCCTTTATACTTTGGTGATTTCCTACACATGCATACTGCTCTCTGGGCTGCCTAGTTGTCAACATTGAAGTCTTTTTAATGCTTCTTTTGGGGGTGAGCTGGGGGATGATAGAGTAAGTGGAATATAGCTGATGTCCAGGGGGGCGGGGGGGGGGGGGGGTTATCCTTAAGGAATGAAATGATTCAGATAGTTTGTTATCTAATTTTTGGTTTTCTTAGATTGAGGGTGTTGGATGTTTGAAGGGATTGGAATGGGTGTGGATGGTGACCTTGAGGTGAGTGTTATCAGAGGTGTGGAAATGGAGGTAAGGGGACGTACTGACCTGATAGGGCTGGCAAGGTCAGAGGGCGATGATTCATAAACAGCGTGAAGTGAAGTGAACTGAGCTGTGGACACGGTAAAGTGTGACAGCCATGGCCTGTTCTGATCAGGCCCCTTGAGAAGCTGGGGTCTCTGATGCCTTGCTCCCTTACAACCACATAGGTTATTGGACACCTTTACTGTTACCTTATGACATAAACACTCTGATCTTAAAGAACGAAATATCATGACTACAACTCTATAACTCTTTAGAAATTATAATAATGTTGCATACGTAAAATTTTTCAGCCAAAACCAATTTTAGAGAACGTTTCTTTTTTTTTCTTTTCTGAGTTTTACGAAAAGGCAAGGAGATGTATAATCATGAAAGTGTACATTTATTATCGAATTGGCATTTTGTATGTTAAATTCTTTTTTAGAGATAACAACAGTTATAACAATAGTAATAATGTATGGAGTTTATATAGCGCTGAATCTTGTAAATTATACCTTGTACATAGGGATTCAGAGCCCAGAAATGGCAATCGACTTCTCCCTAAACTCCTCAAGGAGTCATTCAGGCATTGTGACTCCTCACCGCACTGTTCAGGCAGTCAACGTGTCTCCGCTGAGGTCAGCCTGGCGGAGCCCACCCCTCTCCAGGTCTTGTTGTGCATGCTGGGTATGTTGATGTGCATCCACGGCCCCCGCACTCCACACCTTTCCACAGAAGATGGAAGAGAGTGTGTGCAAGATGTTTCTTTACTACCACCTCAGCCTCTGGTCTCGTTAACTTGAAGAATTGACAGGAGAATGGAGAAAGTTGTGTTTTAAACTTCAGGGGAGGAATCATTTTAAACGGACACCTAAGAAGGAAGGTGGCAGGACGGTTAAGACACTCACCTGCCCAAGCAAGTAAACCGTGAGGTTCTGGGTTCGTTCCCAGCCTCGCCCTTTCTTCCCAGTTTGACGAAAAAAATCAAACGGAACGTCAAAGTCTTTCGGATGAGACTATAAACCGAGACCCAGTGTGCGAACGCAGGCAGAACATTTGCGCCGTTAAAAACCCGTCAAGCCTTTCGTAAGAGTAGGCCATTGTGTGCCGGTAGGAGTAGATGACCAAAAAAACCCGAACTAGCTCGCACACAGGTGTTTGTTTAGACACCATCTCTGAGGGTGGATAGAGCTGCCTATATGTGGGGAGGTAGGGGGGGGAGGGGGGTGAGTGGGGGGGGTGTGGGGTAGGGAAAGGGCTGATGTATGCAAAACCCTCAGCATTGGTGAACCTCAGAGCTCTAGCTGAGGCAAAAACACAAAGGAAAAGTGGACACATCAGCGGAGATTTGAACCTATGATCTCTTGTTACTGTCGGATCACGAGCTTTGATGCTCCACCACGTGGCCAATCAGTTTGTTGTGTTTGTTAGTGGTTTTTTGTTGTTGTAAGTGTTTGTATTGAAACTCTCTTATAGAGATGATTATGATTGTTCGTATGGTGTACATCAGAATTTATTCTAGACAGAAATGTTATCACTGTGTGGATTTTTTTTGGGGGGGATTTTTTTTTTTTTTGGGGGGGGGGGGGGGGGAGGCACCAGTGTTTTTTTTGTTGTTTGTGGGGTTATGGTGATGTTTTTTGTGTTATGTTGTTTGTATATTTTGGTTTTTTTTTTTGTTGTGTCTGGTTTTATTTATGGGTATTCTCTCCATGACTAAATCAAGGGAATGATGGTGGTGTTGATGATAGGTGTGATGATGATGATGGTGATAATGATGATGATGAAGATGATGATACTATGTGTTGCATGTTTTATGTGTTGGTTTATTAGGGGTTGTTCTTTTTTGTTGTTGTTTATTTCATGTTTCCTGTTGCGCTTGTTTATTTGTTTTCTTGTTTACGTCTAATGCTACGTTGGTGTACTTGGTTTGGTTTATTTTACGTTTGACTCTGTGTGTTTATTTGATGTTTTATTTGTATGTTTCAGGCTATGTTTTGAACATGTCATGCTGTGTTTTTGTTGATATATATCTTGATATGTTCCATGCTATGTCGATGTTGTTGTTTTTGTTTACATACACCTATGTTTTTGTTTTTGTTGTTGTGTTTTTTTGTTTTTTTCAGCGTTCTGTCTTGCCCTGTGATACTGACAGCTTGTACAAAAAAAAAAAAAAAAGAAGAGGAAGGGTATTCGTTTGTTTTATCAACTGCTGGGATTTTCTCTCGCTCTCTCTCTCTGTACAAACTCGATCTCCAGCTGTCTTACATGTAGTTTTTCCCCTACAGAGACAGCGAGAGCCATTGTCGTATAATCTACAGGATTTCTTTTTTGTCTCTTCTGAAAATGGTGTGCTTCAAAATTTCCTGGGTTGTTTTTTTATTATATTATTATTATTATGATCATCATCATCTTCTTCATCATCTTCATCATCATTATTATTATGATCATCATCATCAATTATTATTTATTATTAGTTGTTGTTGTTATATGATGATGATGATGATATTATTATTATTGTAGCCACTTGGGATAAGGTCTTGACTTGTTACTCTCATTATGTGAATGTTGTTGTTGTTTTTCCTCCTTGTTGTGCTTTTTCTCAAGTTGTGAAGTGACCCTGTGTTTTACTTGGTGATCTCTGGCTGTCTGTCTGTCTGTTGTCCGTCGGTCCTGTCTGACTGTCGCTCGCTCTCTCTCTCTCTCTCTCTCTCTCTCTCTCTCTCTCTCTCTCTCTCTCTCTCTCTCTCTCTCTCCTGCCTTTATCTCTGTCTGTCTCTATTTTCCTCTCTCTGTTCTTCTCTCTCTCTGTCTCTCTCTCTGTCTGTATGTATGTCTGTCTCTCTCTCTCTCTGTCTGTCTGTCTGCCTCTCTTTCTCGACAAAACTGCATACACATGGGGACTGGATGTATATATGAAAAACAAAGCACATGAGTGCCTATTCCATTATCCTCAAAACAAAAGAATAAATAAAAAGAGATCTCTTTCCCTCACTTTATTAGAGTGTAATACAGTGATAGGTGTTCTGGTTGATAGCATTTCAGCTATTTTTGTTGGGGATGATGGTTTTTTTTCTCTTATTTTTTTAAAGTGGGGTGTGTGTAACTCTGTGTGTGTGTGTGTGTGTGTGTGTGTGTGTGTGTGTGTGTGTGTGTGTGTGTGTGTGTGTGTAACTCTTTGTGTGTGTGTGTGACTCTGTATATGTGTGGAAGTGAATGTGTGGAAGCTTTTTTAAATTCTGATGTCTACCAACTCGGCAGAGGCTGTATCTTGGAAAGTAGTGTTCATTTCTTTCTTTCTTATGTCTGTTTAGGTGGTGGTGGTGTGGTTGTTTTTTTTATTATGGCGTGTTGATATGAAATATCAAAAGGAGAATGTTTTTTGTATGATGAATGTCATTCTGATAAGGTTGGGCTTTTTTTTTTGTGACTGAATGATTATGAGCAATATTACAGAAAACAATGATGCTTGTGTGATTTTCACCTCATGTTTTTCGAAGTCAGTTTGTCAGATTTTAATCAAGTTTTCTAAATCTGTATCTGTTTGTGATTTTAAAGGAATGGAAAGATTAGAGATTCATACTGCAGGCTTACTCATAAAGACACTCGCGAGTGTGTGTACGCATGCATTCATACACGCACACACACAGGAGGATTGAATGCACACACACACACACACACACACACACACACACATAACACACACATACACTCTCACACACACACACACACACACACGGTGAATTTGAGGGTTTAATGCAGTTGCATCAATTTCTCCTTAAAACAGTGTGTCGTTTCGACAGACAGGCAGGCAGAAAGACAGACAGGCAGGCAGACAGGCAGGCAGGCAGGCAGGCAGGCAGGCAGACAGACAGGCAGTGTACCACATGCATGTTTGTGATTAGTTGTTATTTCCCAAGTCTTTCATTATCTTTGTGTTTACTTTTTCCCAACGTTGTTTGTATTATTGCATGCAGTCAGTCGGAATGGCATGCAGTCAGAATGGCATGTTGTCAAGATGATGTGTTGTCAGAATGGCATGTTGTCAGGATGGTATGTTGTCAGAATGGCATGAAGTTAAAGTGGCATATTGTCATGATGGCATGTAGACAGAATGGCATGCAGACGGAATGGCATGTAGTCAATATGGCACGTTTTCAGGATGGCATGCAGACCAATAGAATAGCATGCAGTGCGAATGGCATTTAGTCAGAATGCCATGCAGAGTCAGAATGGCACGCAGACAGAATGCCGTGCAGTTAGGATGGCATGCAAAAAGAAAGGCATGCATGTAGAATGGCATGCAGTAAGACAGACAGAATGGCATTATTTAGCACGCATGCATGCATACAAATACGTGCACACACACTAACACACAACCCCGTTATTCCCTACAAACCGTCTTTTTTGTGGCATCATGTCAAAATTGTTTGGGTTTTTTTTAGAGTAAAAAACAAAACAAAAAACCCATTATGCTTTGTGATACTGAGATCTTTATTATCCCCCCTTTCAATTTACAGCGATTTTCACTCTTTGTGTGTGTGTATATATAGAAATCTATCCAGATGAATTCATTTTTGTACATCAGACCGTTGTGCACATGATGTTATCATGATTATTATCTTTTGTATCATCTGGTATCATCGTCTTGGACATATTAGATATTGAACCCAGGCCAAAAGACTGATTAAAGGTGATTTTGGATGATGATTTGGAACATTGTGTGTGTGTGTGATGTTGTTTTGGATGTGGCATGTTGAGATGGGATGAGAGAATGTTGGGATTGTGTGTGTGGGGGGGGGGGGGGGGGGGGGGGGGGGGGGGGGTAGGTGTGTGTAGTTGTTGGGGGGAGGGGGAGGTAGGGTAGGGGTGTGTGTGTAGGGTGTGTGTGTAGGGAGGAGTGTAGGTGTGTGTGTGAGTTTGTGCATATATTATGCGCTTATGTGTATACACACGTTTACCCATATATGAGTGTGTGTGTGTGCGCGCACACACACGCACGTGCATACCCATACATGCAGTATGTGTCTGTCTGACTGTCTGCGTCAGTATAATAGTTCCCCATATCTCCAGAATTTGAAAGAGAGCTTCCGCGACATTTTTATTTATTTGCTTTTGGCTTCAAAACACTCTTCTTCACCACTCTCCACCCCCCTCCCCCACCCCTCCATATTTTTTTTCAAAAGTCATATTTGTAACAAGTAGATTTGTTTTAAAGCAGTTTGTGTCTTTTTTTTGTCTTTTTTTTTTTTTTTTTTTGGGGGGGGGGGGGGGTCAAAATCGCTTGCCTGTTTGGCACAGAAGAGTGGCAAGATGGCAATAGATCCGTTAGACTGTAGAACAACCTGACGGGACAAGCGAGCTGTAGTGCTGTTTGGAATCATGGCTGGGACTCTTTAACAACATGACATGAAATTTAAGGGATGTTATAGCCGAGTGGTTAAGACTTTTTTCACTTCAATCCCCTGGGTCCACGAAGTTCTGGGTTCGAATCTCGGTTGCGGCGTCTGGTGAATTAAGGGTGGCGACTTTTCCGATCCCCCAGATCAACTCCAGATCCAGACCTGCCAGTGCCTTCATCCCCTTCTACACAATCATGCAGAAGATCAAGTATGCACGTTAAAGATTCATGTTGGTGGGTTACGGGAACACGAATATACCCAGCATGCATCCCCGAAGTCGGAAAGCGGCTACCTTCGTGGTGGACAAGAACGGTGGCATACACAGAATGTCATCACTGGAGAACCTGGGAGTTCTGAGCAAGGAAGGGAGAAAGGAGCTGAAACATGGGGTGTGTGTGTACACTGGCAACACTGAGGTGAGGTGCTGAAGCCAGGTTTGCCAGCCTGGTGGTAGTGAAGCATGATTGTTGATCGTTTTAAGAAAATGATGATTGTTATGTCTTGATATTGTCGTTGCTAGTGTGTGTGAGTTTGTGTGTGTATGGCGTGTGTGGGTGGGTGAGAGAGAGAGAGGGGGGGAGAGAGAGAGAGAGCGAGACAGAGAGAGAGAGAGAGAAAGAAAGTTCCAATGAAGTATGGATCCATGGATCGTTTAACAGTAGCCTCCCTTCCATCGTTTTTGTACTTTATTTTTTTTTTTTTTTAAAGTCTTTTATATGGAGGATAATGGACTAAGCACTTATGTGCTTTTTTACACCCAGTCCCCGTGTGTATGCGGTTTTGTACAATTTGTCATCTGTTCCCACCGGCACGCAATGGCCTACTTTTACGAAAAGCGGAAGGGGCTTTAACGTGGGCGCAAGATGTTCTGCATGCGTTCGCACACGGGGCCTCGGTTTACAGTCCTTCTGTGTGTGTGTGTGTGTGTGTGTGTGTATACATTTGAATTTGTTAAAACTATTACTTGTTAGTGGCTGCATGTAAATGACTAGGATGAATGAAAGCATTTTGATTTGTTTTTGCAAGATATAGCGCTGTATAAATTCCATGCATTATTATTATTATTATTATTATTATTTGTTGCTGCTATTATTATTATTTTTGTTGTTGTTATTTATGTTTCTAATGATTTCTAGAACGGTTATGCTTCTTTTTTTAGATTGGTTGTGGAAACAATGACCACACAATCAGAATATCACTTCTTTCCCTGAGCTGGTGATATCCATAATTAAAATATGACCTGATGTGTTCGCCTGTATGTATTGGAGTGTGTGTGGTGTGTGCGCGTGCGTGCGTGAGAGAGGGAGAGGGGGGGGGGGAGAGACAGCATGAACAGTTCCGATGAAGGATGGGAGATAAGTCTGTACTCCAGTTTTGTACATTTTGTCATCTCTTCCCACCGGCACACAATGGCCTACTCTTACGAAAAGCGGAACAGGATTTAACGGGTGCGCAAGATGTTCTGCGTGCGTTCACACAGGAGGCCTCGGTTTATAGTCTCATCCGAAGGACGTTTGGGAAGAGTGGAGTCTGCACTGATGTTAACTCAGGGGTAAAATATCCCCTTGAACGGGAATCGAACCTGGGTCTCAGATTGCCAGCATAATGTTCTAACCACTAGGCTAACCCGTGCGTGCATGCGTGGGTGCATGGGTGCGTGAAAAAGAGAGAAAGAGAGAGATAACTCGAACTCGAACTCGAATGTTTTAATATGAGAGAGAGAGAGAGAGAGAGAGAGAGAGAGAGAGAGAGAGCGAGAGCGTCAACAGTTCCGATGAAGGATGGGAGGTAAGTCTGTACTCCAGGTATCGTTCAACAGTAGCCTCCCTTCCATCGTGTTTTGTACTTTACTAATTGCTAGTCTCCTTTCATTCCGTGTGTCTTTGTTCCTAAGCCACACATTGGCCATCAACAAGATTTTACAAGATTCACAAGATTTTACAAGATTTTTACAAGATTCAGCGCTATATAAATTCCATATATCATTATTATTATTATCAACAAAGACAGCACAACTGACATCATCAGTCTTCTATGATCTTCTTCTTCTTCTTCTTCTTCTTCTTCTTCGTCGTCGTCGTCGTCTTCATCGAACACTCAGACAGCATCTATTGTTGTCTGTCATATGAGTGAAATTGCGTCACGCTTCTGTTAAGCGCCTGACAAGTCAGGCCCAGCGCATCCGACTTCGGCCTGGGAGAGAATTGTTATGTTTCAAGTCTTTCTGGAGAAGAATGCAGGAGAATGGACCAAGAGGGCAGAAAATAGACAAGAAGGAGGTGAAAGGAAGAAGAGGAACAAGGCAGAAAGAAAGAGAGGGATAGAAAAGAGGAAATTCCTAGTCCAGAATTTTCAGGTGGGGATGCTATTTACATTTGTAAAAGGGCAAGATAGTGTGAACTACATGGCTTGATCAAGAGCGATTCCCCTCCTTGAATTTACATTTTGCCAGACTTCTGCGAGTTACATTTAATGGTCATAAACTTGGTAGGCCTATAATTATCGTGATCTTTTAAAAGTAAACAACGTTGTGTGTTCTATAATCCGTCAGTCCATCGTCCACCAGTATGACTGATGAGTGGTTTTCTTTGTTTTAACATCAGATAATTTTTTTAATTATTCATATCTGTATAATTATGCATATGGATGCTTTAATTTTCCTCTGTAGTATCTTTTTTTTTCCAAATATTTTTCATATCATTTTTCATGTGTATGCACATATGTGCATGTATAACGTTTTCACTGCAATGTTACGTCAAATGATGATCATTAGTTATCATTAGCTATGTGTGTGGGTGCATGTGTAAATTCTTTTTTTTATATCTATTATAGAATGGGAAACTTTTATCTAGATGTGTGTATCTGTATGTACATGTATGAATACAATGCACACAGCGCTTTTTTTTTCAACTTCACATTAATTTGAAGAAAACCGGCATTTAATTTTCCGCCTTCTATATAAGAACTCAGTTTGCTGAACAGAATAAAATCTTGGCATAAAAATGTGTACCAATGTTTTCAACCAAGATCGTAGGTGTGTGTGTGTGTATGTGTGTGTGTGTGTGTGTGCGCGCGCGCACGTGCGTGCGTGCGTGCGTGCGTGTGTGAATATAATGGACAAAGAGTGGATTATGAATGTCGAAAGATTGGGTTTAAAAAAAAAATTTAATGATGTATACAGAGTGTAGAAAATCCCATGTGTGGTGTGTTTATGTTTGTGAAACATGAATTTCTCATTGCTTATTGAGATAGTACAGTATTGGTCGGTCTGTCTGTCTCTGTGTATACTCACGCACACACATACACAAATAAGGCAGTGATATAGATAGATAGATAGATAGATAGAGAGAGAGAGGAGAGAGAGAGAGAGAGAGAGAGAGAGAGAGAGAGAGGAGAGAGAGAGAGAGAGAGAGAGAGAGAGAGAGAGAGAGATAGTCATACAGACAGACAGAAAGACAAACAGACAGACAGATAGACAGACAGACATACACACATAAACACATACATACATACATACACGCACGCGCGCGCGCACACACTCACACACCTACACTCACACACACAGAGTCAAACATACATACACACATACATACATACATACATACATACATACATACATACATACACACACCTTTTTTTTCAACCCTGCAGCCGGGCATAGACTTGGGGTACTGTGGCTGTAATCCACACTTAGACCAGTCTGGCCAGGCAGACAGTCTCTGTGTGCTGCCTCATTAACGTCAATCACTCCACACTCGTAAAGCCCCGCTGGGATTTGGGGGGCCAAGGCACAACCGGTTTTTCCTGATCCTTGGCACGCTTTCTCGATGTGATAAACTTTTCTTGGTCTTGGTGGCAACTTTTAAAAGTTTGGGTTTTTTTTCGTGCAGTTGGTCACTATATACTCGCAACCTATTTATTCTTATTTCTTATTCTATTATATTTCGAGGATAATGGAATAAGCACTCATGTGGTTTTTTTCATCCAGTCCCCGTGTATATGCAGTTTTGTCAATTTTGTCATCCGTTCCTATCGGCACACAATGGCCTACTCTTCCGAAAAGCGGAACGGGTTGTAACATGTGCGCAAGATGTTCTGCGTGCGTTCACACACGGGGCCTTGGTTTATAGTCTCATCCGAGGGACTTTTTGGGGAGAGTGGAGTCTGCACTGATGTTAACTCCAGAGGAAAAATCCTTTTGAACGGGAATCGAACCCACACACACACACTAGTAGCTAGCTC
>CM054151.1:3751638-3756638 GCA_028751875.1 Rapana venosa
TTTGAGAGTTTACTGATGGCAAAGAAAGACAGTTTGGAGTGACAGTTGTTACAGCTTACTTATGCCAAGAGAAAGTTTGAGTGACATTTGTTACAGCTTACTTATGCCAAAAGAGAGTTTGAAATGACAGTTTTGACAGCTTAATAAAAGAGAAATACAGTTTGGAGAGATCGTTGTTACAGCTCACTGATGGCAGAGACAGTTTGGAGTGACAGTTTCGACAGCTTAATGAAAGAAAAAGACAGTTTTGGAATAACACTTGTTCCAGCTTACTGGGAGCAGAGACAGACAGTTTGGAGTGACAGTTTGGAGTGACGACAGCTCACTGACGGCAGGAGGAAGACAGCTCGAGTCCGAATCATCTGCGGATACTGCGCAACCCCCTGGCGATGGCGGGAAAGAGAGACTCAAAGGTGAAGGTCAAGTTATCTCCCCCATACCGGCTGTAACCTCCCCAAGAACCTCGCGGCAACCCGAACCCGCTGTTACGCGAAATGGAATCGAAACTTCGCTTCAGCACTTCTCTCCCCTTCTGCGGCCATGCCGCTTCCGCTTCCGCTTCCGCCGTGGGTGACCTCCCTTCGAGCTGACTTCCGGCTGGGTGAGGATGTAGCGCCGATCTCAGGAGGTCGGTGAGGGAGGGGGTGTCTGTGGGGGGACGGGGAAGGCTGTGGTGGTGTGGAGAGGGCGGGTGGTGGGGAGAGACGTCAGGCAGGAGGTGGGGGGAGAGTCTGTCCTGGAGAAAAGCCTGGCGGAGAACGTCGTGCAGGTGAGTGTAGAGGGCCTGGTCCTCCTGCTCCTGTTGTTGGTGTTGTTGTAATTGATGGTGTTGTTGATGTTGTTGATGGTGGTGATGGTGATGGTATTCGTCTCTCTGAAAGCAAAGGGGATGTTGCTAGAGGTTAGTGAATATGTCGCGGTTTTGGGGTTTTTTTTTTGTAGAGTATGATGATGATGATGATGATGATGATGATGATGATGATGATGATGATGATGATGATGGTGGTGGTGGTGGTGGTGGTGGTGGTGGTGGTGGTGTGGTGGTGGTGATGGTGATGATGATGATGATGATGATGATGATGATGATGATGATGATGATGAAGAAGAAGAAGAAGAACAAGAACAAGAACAAGAACAAGATGAAGAGCAAGAAGAACAAGAAGAACAAAAAAAACAAAAAGAAGAAGAACAAGAAGAACAAGAGGAACATGAACAAGAAGAAGAAGAAGAAGAAGAAGAACAACAAGAACAAGTAGAACAAGAAGTACAAGAAGAAGAAGAAGAAGAAGAAGAAGAAGAAGAAGAACAAGAAGAACAAGAAGAACAAGAACAAGAACAAGAAGAAGAAGAAGAAGAAGAAGTCCATCCCTATCCCTAAAAGTAGTGTACTGCCGCTATGCACCAGAGCCCCAGTGAACATCCTGAGTTTTCATCTCCTCGTTATTAGCTAGCCAAGGCTGAAAGCATCATTTATCACAATCTCCTTGCTTTTTCTTCATCAAACGCTCAGACAGCAACTACTGTCGTCTGTCATATGAACGAAAATCCATTACGCTGCCGTTAAGCGCCTGACAAGTCAGGCCCAGCACATCCAACTTCGGCGTGGGAGAGACTTGACATCTTTGAAGTCTTTTGGTGGAGAAAAGGCAGGAGAATGGACCAGGAAGGCAGAATGTAGACAAGGAGGAGATGACAAGAAGATAAATAGTAATGATAAAAATAAGAAGAAGAATAATAATAATAATAATAATAATGTATGGAATTTATATAGCGCTGAATCTTGTAAAGCAACAAATCAAAGCGCTCAGATTTTATTTCATACCACTTTAAGTCACGGCAGATTTCTCTCCGTGAAATTCGGGCTGCTCTCCCCGGGGAGAGCGGGAGAACGCGTCGCCACTTAGCGCTGCGCCACCCTTTCACCCTTTTTTTTTTTTTTTTTTTTTTTTTTTTTTTTTTTTTTTTTTTTTTGGCTGCAGCTGCATTTGTTTCCCTATCAGAGTGACTTTTTTCTAAGAATTTTGCCAGGGACAACTCTCTTGTTGCCGTGGGTTTTTTTTACGTGCGCTAAATAATTACGTGTAACACACGGGACCTCGGTTTATCGTCTCATCCGAAAGACTAGCGCCCAGACCACCACTCATGGTCTAATGGATGGGGGAAAAATTTCCGGTCCGAACGGGGTACGAACCGCCGCACACTTCAGACCCGGACTTTTCGCTTTCTAGACAGGCGCGTTACCTCTAGACCACCGATCCACCAAGAAGAAGAAGAAGAAGAAGAAGAAGAAGAAGAAGAAGAAGAAGAAGAAGAAGAAGAAGAAGAATTATTATTATTATTATTATTATTATTATAAATGGAATTTATGTAGCGCTATATCTTGCAAATACAAATCAGAGCGCTTGCATTCAATCCACTTCTACACATGCAACCAACAATGATTAACAGTATTTTAACAAATTCAAATGTAAGCAAGCAAGCGCGCGCACACACACACACACACACACACACACACACACACACACACACACACACACACACAGGGGTTATACATTTCAGCAGGGTGATGGGAATTTAGGCTGTTAAAGGCAGGGACAAATATGAGATGAAACAGGAGGGGAAAGTCTTAGGTTTGAAACAGGTATGTTTTGAGGCTGGATTTAAAGCTGTCGTAAAGAGGAACAAGGAAAGAAAGAAAGAGAGGGATAGAAAAGAAAGACACAAGAGTTTGCAGAAGGTGGGGATGCTGTTGATACTGACAGACCCCCGGGGATAATCCCCGCGGGAGAAATGTTGTGGTTTGAATTCAGCTTTCCCTTACCTCAGAGAACTAGCTGCCATCTGCACTGTTCCTAGACTAGGTCTTCGTGAGTGAGAGCATTCTTCTGCTGTACCTCTCCTACCTGATGTTTCTTAGAAAATGTTCTCATTTTTGTTTCATGTTTGACATCTTCTCCCCCTGTACTCCAACCTCCCTCTCTCCATTTTTTATATTCCCAGTCGTAGCTCACCTCCCCCTTCCACACACACCTCCCCCTCCCTCCCTGCCTCCCCTCATCCTTTTGTTGATGTGACAGCAGACCCCATCTTCGGAAGTGAAACTGAGAGAGAGAAAGAGAGAGAGAGAGAGAGAGAGAGAGAGAGAGAGAGAGAGAGAGAGAGAGAGAGAGAGAGAGAGAGAGAGGAGAGAGAGAGAGAGAGAAAGAAAGAGTGACAGACCTCGATGTGGGGATGATGGATACAAGTTGGTTTGTTCGTGCCTAGTCACGCCTATCTTTTTAGGAGGGAGGGGAGGAGAGAGAGAGGAGAGAGAGAGAGAGAGAGAGAGAGAGAGAGAGAGAGAGAGAGAGAGGGGGGGGGAGAGAATGCAAATGCGAGAGAGCGAGAGAGAGATAGAGAGAGCGGGGGTGGAAAATCAGACACAGAGAGAGAGACAAACAGAGAGAGACAGAGACAAAGGCAGAGACAGACAGACAGACAGACGGACAGAGAGAGTGACAGAGAGAGACAGACAGACCGGGATAGAGAGACACAGAGAGAGACACAGAGAGAGAGAGAGAGAGATCTCCAGAACTCCAAGATTTTAATGTACTTTAGCCTTTGGCCACAATACATCGAGATGTTAGGACAAACGTATATACTGTGAGAGACAGTGAGAGAGAGACAGATATATATATATATATATGAGAGAGACAGACAGACAGATAGACAGAGACAAACAGATAGACAGACACACACATACACAAACACATAGAAACAGTGAGAGAGGGAGAACACACACACACACACACTTGCGCGCGCGAGTTGGTTAAGTTCGCTTATTTTTTCTTATTTCTAGCGGGCCTTGGGTGGGGGTCTGGGCGCTAGTCTCTCACGGGAAAACCAAAACCAGGATTCCTTGTGCTGTGCACAGGTAAAAGGTAAAGGAGTCCCATAACCTATAAGGTCGTAGAGGAGCGAGGCGTCAGAGACCTCACTTCTCTAGGGGCCAGCATAGTGAGGGCGGCGCCCATCTCCTCTCCCTCACTGCTTTACCTTCCCTGACCCTAAAGGGGGCAGGTACCCATTGACAGCTGGGTGAACTGGGGGAACTGTACTAAAGCCAAGGCGCGCAAACAATTACCCATCCAAGTGGTAACCACGCTCAATGCTGCTTAACCTTAGCTGGGGGGAAAGCGAGTGCTCTGACCACTGAGCTATCCCCTCCCTCTGTACACAGAGAAAGCCAGAAAATCCACAACAGCCAGAGATACATGTCTAGCCACATGGTGCCAAAACTTCATGTTGTAACAAACGTCATTTCTTCTTCTTCGTCGAACGCTCAGACAGCAACCATTGTCTGTCTGTCTTATGAGCGAAAATGCGTCACGCTGCCGTTAAGCGCCTGACAAGTCAGGCCCAGCACATCCGACTTCAGCGTGGGAGAGAGTTGTTATCTTTTAAGTCTTTCTGGAAAAATAAAGGCAGGAGAATGGACCAAGACGGCAGAAAACAGACAAGGGGGTGGTGACAGGAAGATAAGGGAGAAATCGGAAACAAAGAGAGGGATAGAAAAGAAGGAATTCCTGGCGCAGAATTTTCGTATGATTTCCACATGGCATATAAATCCGTTACAGTAGATTTCTCTTGTGATTTTGTACTGACATCCCAATTGGGGGGTAAAATGTCACTTGACTTCTACTTTAACTGGTTGAGGAGTCAGAGGAGTTCTGCCCTGAATTTTGAAATGTAAGCGAGACAAACACCCCTCCCCCCAAAAAACAAACAAACAAACAGCCAAAACAAACACAACGACAGTTTGGTAGGAAAACACTCAACAAACAGTTACATATAAAACGATTACAGAACTGTTTCAGAATATTCTGCAATTCATGTGAGTTTAACAAACTGTTCAAAGAAAAAACATAAAGACTGCAAAAATAATCTCCAAATCTAAAAATTAAAACAACAACAAAAATCCCACCCAAACCACTGTCAACTACACTCAATCACAATAAAAC
>CM054151.1:3761638-3764138 GCA_028751875.1 Rapana venosa
AAGATGAGGACAGAGAGAAGAAGGGAGATGAGGACAGAGAGAAGAAGGAAGATGAGGACAGAGAGAAGAAGGAAGATGAGGACAGAGAGAAGAAGGAAGATGAGGACAGAGAGAAGGAAGATGAGGACAGAGAGAAGAAGGAAGATGAGGACAGAGAGAAGGGAGATGAGGACAGAGAGAAGAAGGAAGATGAGGACAGAGAGAAGAAGGGAGATGAGGACAGAGAGAAGAAGGAAGATGAGGACAGAGAGAAGGGAGATGAGGACAGAGAGAAGGGAGATGAGGACAGAGAGAAGAAGGGAGATGAGGACAGAGAGAAGAAGGGAGATGAGGACAGAGAGAAGGGAGATGAGGACAGAGAGAAGAAGGGAGATGAGGACAGAGAGAAGAAGGGAGATGAGGACAGAAGAAGAAGGAAGATGAGGACAGAGAGAAGAGGGAGATGAGGACAGAGAGAAAAAGGGGAGATGAGGACAGAGAGAAGAGGGAGATGAGGACAGAGAGAAAAAGGGGAGATGAGGACAGAGAGAAGAAGGGAGATGGGGACAGAGAGAAGAAGGAGATGGGGAGAGAGAGAAGAAGGGAGATGGGGAGAGAGAGAGAGAGAAGGAGGGAGAGGGGAGTGAGAAGGGAGAGGGGGAGAGAGCAGGATGGAGAGGGGGAGAGAGGAGGGAAATGGGGAGAGAGAAGAAGGGAGATGGGGAGAGAGAAGAGGAAGATGGGGAGAGAGAAGAGGGAGATGGAGAGAGAGAGAGGAAGATGGGGAGAGAAAAGGAGGTAGATGGGGAGAAGGTGGTATATAGAGGAGGGGGGGGGGCAAGATAGGAAAGGAGAGAGAGAGAGTGGGAAAAGAAAAAATAGGGAGAAGGGGCACGTGGAGATAAATGAAAAGAAGGGGAGAGAGGGAGAGAAATAAAAGGAGGGGTGAAAGTGGGGAGAAGGAGGAGGAGAGAATAGAAGTGGAGAAGAGATTAAAGAAGGGAGGAGAGGAAGAAACAAACGGAGGAGAGAGGAAAAAAGGGCAAGGGAGAAAGAAAGAACGAAAGAACGAAAGAAAGAAAGAAAGAAAGACAGGAAGACAGGAAGAAAGAAAGAAAGAAAGAAAGAAAGAACAAAAAAAGGAAAGAAAAAAGAAAGAAAGAAAAGAACGAAAGAACGAAAGAAAGAAAGAAAGAAAGAAAGAAAGAAAGAACAAAAAAAGGAAAGAAAGAAAGAAAGAAAGAACGAACGAAAGAAAGAAAGACAGGAAGAAAGAAAGAAAGAAAGAAAGAAAGAAAGAAAGAAAGAAAGAACGAAAAAATGAAAGAAAGAAAGAATGAAAGAATGAACGAACAAAAGAAAGAAAGAATGAAAAAAAATGAAAGCGAAGAAGGAGAAAAGGTAAGGAGAGGAGAGAAGGAAGACGAAGGAGGCAGAAGGTTAGAGAAAAGCATGAAGAAGGTTTGAGGGAGTAAAGGTAAAGGTGTCCCATAACCTATATGGTCGTAGAGGAGCAAGGCGTCAGAGACCTCACTTCTCTAGGGCCAGAATATTGAGGGCGGCGCCCATCTCCTCTCCCTGGCTGCTTTACCTTCCCTGACCCTAAAGAGGGCAGGTACCCATTTACAGCTGGGTGAACTGGGGAACTGTACTGAAGCCAAGGCGCGCAAACGGTCAGCCATCCAAGTGGTAACCCACGCTCCATGCTGCTTAACCTTGGCTGGGGCAAAGCGAGTGAGGAGAGAAAAAAAGTAAGGAGGGAGAAGTGGGGGAAAAGAAAGAGGAGAGAGAAAAAGAAGAGAGAAAAATGGGTAGCAAGAAGAAGAAGAAGAAGAAGGAGGAGGAAGAAGAAAAAGAAGAAGAAGAAGAAGAAGAAAAGAAGAAGAAGAAGAAGAAGAAGAAGAACAAGAAGAACAAGAAGAACAAGAAGAACAAGAAGAAGAACAAGAACAAGAAGAAGAAGAGCAAGAACAAGAAGAACAAGAAGAACAAGAAAAAGAATAAGAACAAGAACACGAGGAAGGAAAGACAAAGGAACATTGACAACGAAGAAGAGAGAGAGAGAGGGGAGAGAGAGAGAGAGAGAAGAGAGAGAGAGAGAGAGAGAGAGAGAGAGAGAGAGAGAGAGAGAGAGAGAGAGAGAGAGAGAGAGAAAGGAAAAGGGTAGGGTGATGATAAATAGAGGGAGAGACTTGGCACTGACTGTGCCTTTGGTGAGGAATAGTGTTGCTGCAGCAGCACTCTCAGAGGCAGACTCTGTTTTCGCTGTCTGAGGTCCTAGTGATTCCAAACAGAATTATGATGGCCATGGTGGGCGTATTTGACAAGTTTTTATGGGTTTTTTTTGGTTTTGCATAATTTTGGTTAGGGATGGTGAAAAGTGTGTGTGTGTGTGTGTGTGTGTGTGTGTGTGTGTGTGTGTGTGTGTGTGTGTGTGTGTGTGTGTGTGTGTGTGTGTTGTGTGTGGTGCGTGTGTGTGTGTGTGTGTGTGTGTGTGTGTGTGTGTGTGTGTGTGTGTGTG
>CM054151.1:3769138-3776638 GCA_028751875.1 Rapana venosa
GCCATCTATCTAGGAATGTAAATTCTCTCTCTCTCTCTCTCTCTCTCTCTCTCTCTCCTCGTTCTGAGTGTGTGTGTGTGTGTGATTAAAAAAAAAAAGTTTGTTGTTTTGTTGTTTTTGTTGTTTTTTGGGGTGTAGTGCAGTGTGTGCTACGAGCGTGTGTGTGTGTGTGTGTGTGTTTTGTGCGCGTGCGCGCGTGTGCGTTTGTATTGTGTGTGTGCGTGCGCGCGTGTGTGTGATATATGTGTGTGTTTGGGAAGGGTTGTAGTGTTCGTGTGTGTACTGTGTGTGTATACTGTGTGTGAGTGTGTGTCTGTGTGTGTATCTATCTGTGTGTGTGTTTGCACGCGCGCATGTGTGTGTGTAGAGGGAGGGACTGGGGGTGTCAGACTGAGTGCATTGCTATGACGACCATGATGACTATAGCAGAAACATTGATGTGTTGATATATTGCAGAAACATTGTTTCTGCGCACACACACAGAGTTAACAGTCCTAGGTCTTGCTGTATGATGAAAGTAGTTATGAGAAAACTGTGGAAGCCCTTTGTTAGCTGTGCTATTGTCTGAACAGGTGAGTCATGTGAGCATGGTGTGCTCATAAACGCTTTGGTGTGTTGCTTTACAAGATTCAGCGCTATATAATCTCCATATGTAATCATTGCTATTATTGTTCATGAGTGCAAAATTTATGAAGGGATATGCTGACGTTGGTTGTAGTGGTGGTGAGGGTGGTAATGGCGATGTTGTAGATTGACAGACGCATGCACACACTTACTCACTCTCTCAAATTCTTTCTATATAATAATAATAATAATGTATGGAATTTATATAGCGCTGAATCTTGTAAAGCAACAAATCAAAGCGCTCAGATTTTATTTCATACCACTTTAAGTCACAGCAGATTTCTCTCCGTGAAATTCGGGCTGCTCTCCCCGGGGAGAGCGGGAGAACGTGTCGCCACTTAGCGCTGCGCCACCCTTTCACCCTTTTTTTTTTTTTTTTTTTTCTGCAGCTGTATTTGTTTCCCTATCAGAGTGGCTTTTTTCTAAGAATTTTGCCAGGGACAACTCTCTTGTTGCCGTGGGTTTTTTTACGTGGGCTAAATAATTACGTGTAACACACGGGACCTCGGTTTATCGTCTCATCCGAAAGACTAGCGCCCAGACCACCACTCATGGTCTAATGGATGGGGGAAAAATTTCCGTTCCAAACGGGGTACGAACCGCCGCACACTTCCGACCCGGACTTTTCGCTTTCTAGACAGGCGCGTTACCTCTAGACCACCGATCCACCAATATATATCAAACAAACACACACACACACACATTTGCACTTTATGTCTGCCTGTCTGTCTGTCTGTCTGTCTATCTGTCTCTCTCTCTCTCTCTCTCTCTCTCTCTCCTCTCTCTCTTCTCTCTCTCTCTCCTCTTTGTATCTCTCTCTCACACACACACAACACACATATGTACTCTCTCTCACACACCACACACACATGCACACATACACACACGACACACATGCACTCACGCACACACACACACACACTCACACACAACACAAACACACAACATACACAGCACACACATGTACTCTCTCTCTCTCACACACATACACAATACACATGTACTCGCTCTCACATGTGCACACACACAGAGGGAAAGGGAGTGAAAGACAAAGACAGGTGGAGAGACATAACATGAAACACACAGAGTCAAACAGACACAGAGACAGAGACAGACAGACAGACAGGCAGACAGACATACATACAGAGAAGGACACAGACACACAGACAGACACACAGACAACAAAACATCACAACAGCAGCACCAAAAAGAAAAAAATCACCACCACCACCACCACCATCCCTCCATCATAAAAAACCAACAAACCAAAATCTGCTTGATTGGATCAAGGGCACGTTTTGATTATCTCTGACAGAATCACAACCCAGCATCCGACAACAACCAACCCCCCCCCCCCCCCTCACTCTCCCCCCCCCCCCACAAACACACACAGGCACACAGAGCTTCACTCCACACAAAGGACAGCCAATATTGTCCCCCTTTGTCCTGGTTTGGGATCAAAACCCCTTCATGATACCAGATCTCTTTGTCCCTCTCCACACCGCAGTCGCTCTGTCAACTCTACACCACACCACTAACAGCCAGAGACACTCACCACAGCTTATGCAAATACAAACAATGAAAGTGGTCAGAGCACTGACTTTTCCCCCAGCCAATAGTTAAGCAGCATTGAGCGTGGTTACTCAATTGGATGGGTGACCGTTTGCATGCTTTGGCTTCAGTACAATCCCCCCAGTTCACCCAGTTGTAAATGGGTACCTGCCCTCTTTAGGGTCAGGGAAGGTAAAGCAGCGAGGGAGAGGAGATGGGTGCCGCCCTCAATATGCTGGCCCCTGGAGAAGTTGAGGTCTCTGATGTCTGGCTCCCCTACGACCACATAGGTTATGGGACACCTTGACCTTTATTTTTGTTCCTCGGCTAGAGCTCGGAGGTTCACCATAGTGAGATTTTTAGCGTGTTTGACCTTTAAGCTTTATTAAGGCAGCTGCATTCTGGCTTTGAGGACGAATACTAAACAAGACACCAGTGTGCATGCATTTTTGAAGTTTTGTCATCATTCCTACCAACCTACAGTGGCTTTCTTTTCCAGAAGTCAGAACAGGCTTTAGTGTGGGGGGAAAATGTTTTACATGCTTTTATACCTGGGACCTTACTCTATAGTCTCATCTGAAGGATTTTCGGAGGAGTGGAGTGGGTACTGATGTTTAACTGCAGGGGGAAAACATCCTCAGACAGGTGTCTCCGTGGTGGTGTGAACCCAGCAGGCTGTCAGAGTGCGAGTTCAGAGCTCCAACCACTACACTACCCCACTCCTAAAAAGCATTATTCAATATCACACATCATGCCATATGCAAATGAAGATTTTAAAAGCATTACGATTGGTCAGCATTGGATGTCATTGCTACTGGTTTGTATTGTTTGTTTTGGGAAGGGAGTGGGTAGCAGGGGTGGGGTGGGGGTAGATGTGTTGTATTGAAGAATAAAGACAGTGTGTGTGGGGGGTGGGGGGAGTTCTGTTAAATTGATTTGTGATATTTCATGTTTACTTGTTGATTGTTTTTAGCTATGCTTGCTTGTAACGGGCATGAATTTCTCACCCTTTTGAGATATTAAAAAGTAAATATTTGTATTGTGTGCACATGTGTGTGTGGGCGTGGGGGGGGTTAGTGTGTGTGTGCTTTTGAATGCGTGTGCATGCATGTGCACGTGCGTGCATATTCGTGCACTATGTCTATGCATGTATGTGTCTGTCTGTCTGTTGGTAGGAGGAGAGGTGGGAGGGGAAGGGGGAGAAGCACTAGATGCACCTTATGCAATGACCATGGTGGTGGGTGCATAAACCCCGCCAGCTGAATCATTTTCTGCTGTTGCACTTCTTGGTCCCCTGCTCCATCAGGCAATAATAGGAGAGGAGTGATTCCTTTTGTTAGCAGCCAAATTGTCTGAAGATTGGGTTGTGTGTGTGAGTGAGTGCATGTTGCTCTAATTATGACTGGAAAACATTTTTGATGGAGGTTGATGGTGGTGGTGGTGGTGAGGGGGGATGGTGGTGGTAGAAAGAAGAAGAAGGAGGAGCAGCAAAGAAAGAAAGAAAGGAAGGAAGGAAGAAAGAACAAAAGGAAGAAAGAACGAAAGAAAGAAAGAAAGAGAGAGAGAGAGAGAGAGGGGGGAACTGAAGACAAGAAGAAGAAGATGGTGGTTATGATAATGATGATGGTGGGATGGTGATGCGGTGGTGATGATGATGATGATGATGATGATGAGTTGATGATGATGATGATGATGATGATGATGATGATGATGATGATGATGATGTCTAAAGTAGCAAACTAGCTTTTGTCTGCTTGACGCCTCCTCTTCTTGAGAGACAGACAGACAGACAGACAGACAGACAGACATATGAACAGACAGACAGACAGACAGAGACAGAGAGAGGGGGGAGGGAGTGAGAGAAAAACAGAGACATAGAAAGAGACAGACAGAGACACAGACATACAGTTACCCCCCCCCCTCACACACACACACACACACAACACATCCTCCCCATACACTACCCCCCCCACCCCCCACCCCCACACACACACACAGACGTCCCTTTCCCCTACCCTCCCCCTCTCCCCTCCTCTCCCACCTCCCCCACCCCCAACGTACAGACACACAGAGAAGGAAAGCCAATACTTCAGACCAGCTCGACACAAACAGAACAATGTAGATACAGGCACACCAACTTGACAAACTTAACTGTTAATCCTTCCCCTTGTTCCACACCACCACCACACACACACACACACACACACACACACCAGCACAGCGCAATGCAAATATGCCGAAGATAATGTCACTGCGCTATCGCGGATCCAAACCAAATTTTTGTACGCAGATTAAAACACTAAACAAGGGCGGTCACTTTTGTGTGTCCACAAATAGATCCTAACCCATAACTTTAACAATAGTTAATATGCTACCTACAAACTTCTTCTTATTCTTCTTCTTCTAAATTCTTCTTCTTCTTTTGCAATTCTCCGAATTCTTCCATTCTTCTTCTTCTCGCAATCTTCTTCTTTTTTTCGCATTCTTCGAATATTCTTCTTCTTTGCATCTCGCAATTCTTCTTCTTTTCGAATTCTTCTTTCTTACTTCGCATTCTCTTTCGGAATTCTTTATTCTCGAATCTTCTTCGCAATTCTTCGCAATTCTTCGCAATTCTTCTTCTCATTCTTCTTTGCAATTCTTCTTCTTCTTCGCAACTCTTCTTCTTCCTCTTTTCTTCTTATTCTTTTTCTTCTTCTTATCCTTCTTCTTAATCCTTCTTCTTCTTCGCAATTCTTCTTCTTCTTCTTCTTCTTCTTCTTCTTCTTCTTCTTCTTCTCCTCCTCCTCCTCCTCCTTCGCATTCTTTTTCTTCTTCTTCTTAGTCGAGCGCTCCTACAGCAACTATTGTTGTCTGCCATATGAGCAAAAATGCGTTACGCTGCCGTTAAAAGCCTGGCAAAGCTGGCCCAGCACATCCCACTTCGGCATGGGAAAGAATTTTCATCTTTGAAGATTTTCTGGAAGCAAAAGGCAGGAGAATGAACCAGGAAAGTGAAAAATAGACCAAGAAGAAGGTCACAGGAAGAAAAAGAACAAGGCAAAAACAAAGAGAGGGATAGAAAAGAGGGAATTCCTAGGATAAAATTTCCAGAAGGTGTGTATGCTATTTACACTAACAGACCCCTGGCATTCCCAACCGGAGAAGCAAAGCTAAATAACTTGTTTATTTATTTTTTTGTTATTTATCTTTTACATCTAAAAAAGTGGAACAAGCACTCGTGCTTTATTACATCTAGTCCCCGTGTGTGTGCAGTTTTGTAAATTTTGTCATCCAAACCAACCATCACACAATGACTTACTCTTACGAAAACTAGAACAGATTTTAACGTGTGCTCAAGATGTTCTGCCTGCGTTCGCACAGGGGACCTCGTCACATCCGAAGGACTTTTACGGGGAGTGGAGTCGGCACTGATGTTAACTTCAGGGGAAAGTAATTATTGGGAATCGAACCCGGGTCAGCAGATCGCAAGCGCAATTCGCAACGCTCTAACCACCAGGCTATCCCCCCATCCCCCACCCCCTCCCTACAGTAGAGGGGAGTGAGAGAAATAAATGAAATCTTGCGCGTTTGACAGGATAGCTCAGTGGTCAGAGCACTCGCTTTCCTCCAGCCAGTAGTTAGGCAGCCATGATCGTGGTTACCACTTGGATGGGTGACCGTTTGCGCGCCTTGGCCTCACTACAGTCCCCCAGTCCACCCAGCTGTAATGGGTACCTGCCCTCTTTAGGGACAGGGAAGGTAAAGCAGCGAGGGAGAGGAGATGGGCGCCGCCCTCAATATGCTGGCCCCTAGAGAAGCTGAGGTCTCTGACGCCTCGCTCCTCTACGACCACATAGGTTATGGGACAGCTTTACCTTTATCTTGTGTGTTTGACTGGGTAGCCTTGTGGACAGAGCGTCCAATTCGTGGCCTGGTGGCTTTCTCAGGGCAAGGGTTCGAGTCCTCGCAAGGGTATCTGTTCGAGGGATTTTTTTGGTTTTAGTTAACATTGATTTTGATTCCCCTTTGACTCCCTGTCTGTGCAAGTTTTGGGATGAGACTGTCAAACCGTTATCGCTTTTTTTTTTTTATCAAACCGCATGTTCGCTCCTATGACAGACACCAATACTTGCTGTCTCAGCGTTCGGCAAAGAAGAAAGAGAACAGAAGAATCGAAACTGCGAACTTACTCTTTCTAGACCAGTGTGTTTCCATACAACCACCGACTCACGTGACTAACTCTTTTCCTGGTCGTGTTCTCTTCATAATCTTTTGCCTGCAGAAATGCAATCAATCAATCAGTCATTCAATCAGTCCAGACAAGCCAGAGAGGGCAAGGTGACCTTTGCTGAACTGACCGCTAGAAGTGACCGCTGGAGGATATCATCAGTTGACCACGATTGCAGGAAATAGTGAAAACAGACATGGGAAACGAACAAATAAGAAACTGCCACACTGGATAGAACGTGATCATTCCTCTGTCATTCTTCAATCCCAAGCATCCACTAAGTCGTGGGTTCGAATCCCGGCTCCGGCGTTGTTTTGGGAATTATAGGGGTGGGGGGATTTCCTCCTCACGATCTCCCAGGTCAACGTCAAGTGCAGACCTGCCAGTGCTTTCATTTCCTTCGTGCATATAATTATAGCACGTGCAGAAGATTGAATATGATCCCGTCATACGTGTCAGCGTTGGGTGGGTTGCGGAGACACGAATGTTCCCAGAATATATTATTTACCCAAGTCGGAATGCGGCTACCTTCGTGGTAGAGGAGGGAGGGGGGGGGGTTGTATATGTAAAAATCTCACCATTGGTGAACCTCAGAGCTGGTAGGAACGAAAAAAGAAATGTGTTATCATAGATCCATGCCATGTATTAGGCTGTTAGTGTATAGTTAGTTTGTCATTAATATTGCACACGTAGGCTCTGTATCGTGGTCGTTTCATTATCGCATTCACTTTGATATTGTTGTGTTTGTCATTATCATTTACACAACACACGCCACGATCATTACATTGTTATATACGATTTCATTCCTCTTTCCTTCTCTTATCATTAGTATACTGCACATAAAGTGGTCATTTCAGTTATTATCATCACTACCACTATTAAAATTCTGGTAAAGGTGTCTTATAACCTATAAGGTCGTAGAGGAGTGAGGCGTCAGAGACCTCACTTCTCCAGGGGTCAGCATATTGAGGGCGGCGCCCATCTCCTCTCCCTTGCTGCTTTACCTTCCCTGACCTTAAAGAGGGCAGGTACCTATTTACAGCTGGATGAATTGGGGGGACTGTACTGAAGCCAAGGCGCGCAAACGGTCACCCATCCAACTGGTAACCACGCTC
>CM054151.1:3784138-3786638 GCA_028751875.1 Rapana venosa
TCATTATCATTATTATTATTTTAGTAGGAGGAGGAGTAGCGCTATTATTCAATGCCTTCTGGGGTTTTGGGCAGACAATTTTCACTGAGGTCATCAATGTTCTGAGTGTTGGAATTTGCATTTCACACTCCATGGAAAAGTCAAGCTGGGCTGTTGAATGCTGCTGGGAGTGAATGACGAAATAACAAGAGCAAGCACAGTGGATGTTGTGGTTTACATTTCTGCCCCGAAGACAGAATACCGCGACCTTACTGGTGGGGAAAATACCCTCACAAATCTCGCTAAATCAGAAATAAAAGAAGAAAACGAAGAGGAAAAACAACAGTTATCTTCATGATCATCATGATTTATTACTTTTCTACGATAAGCTACATCTGTGTATTGTACTGTAACTGTTTACAAAGTTTCTTGTCATAGCGTATTATTTCTTACGTACGCTAAAGTGTAGTCGTAATATGTGTACCAAACCCATCTGTGTTCACTAACGTATGACGTAAATCTTACTGAAATGCTACAAACGAAAGGTTTAAGCAAAACTTACCTTATGTTACCACAATGTGAGAGAATGCTATCACTAACACTCACAAGTATAAAAAAAAAATAATAATAAAAAAAATTCTCAAGTATAGGATTGTGTTGGTTATAATGAAAGGAAATGTCCTTATAAGTTGAAAAATAAACCTTTTTTTGAATTGATACGAATCTGTTCTACAGGTTATGTCTTAACATCTGTGTCTGTTTTATTTTCTCTTTAAAAACAATTTCAGTTTATCTCTCTCACAACAAAAAATGACAATAAAACCCAACAAAAGAATAAAAACACACTACTTCAACCTACAACCATAAAAAAACACACACCAATCAAAACAACTCTCACAAATTCTCACACCTCTACCAACCAATAGAAGGACGCGACACGAAAAATCACACCAGACGAACGAAGCAGACGACCAGAATGGAAAGATTTGCCGTGAGGGAAATGTTGCCGTTACGCTTTCTGTGTTGGGTGTAGCAGACAGCACCAGCCTTATGTCGACAGTGGGTTGGAAGGGCTGGTACTTTTATAGCATCACTGGCACACAGACAGAAAGAAACAGGAGCAAGAATTGGTAGGCGGAGGTGGTGAAGGGAGTGAGGGGGTAGGGATGGAGAGGAGAGGAGTGGTGCCAAGCAGGGTTGGCCAGGTCCATGTCTGGTCTTTGCCTTTCCCAATGCAGTCTCCTTCCTGCCGCCATGTCGCCACAGGAAATCACTTTGATTTCTGCACGGTCATCTGCATGACTGGGAAGATGTGAGGTTGTTGTTGGTTGGTTTGGTCACCCTGTGTTGTTATGGACTGATGGTAAAAATGATAAAGGTTTGTTATCATGCCATCTAATGATAGGCAGTAGTGATGAATCATGTTTACGTCATTAAGTAGTTTGGTCAAAGATAGGTGGTCTTTTTATATTTTTTATCTTTTTCAGCCGCCTCTTCTTTCCCGGGTTTCCCATGTCACTTAGTCTCTTCTCTCGCCCCCATCCAGACCAGACTTGTCAGGTCACATCGTCAGAGTCATGAGTCTGTCAATGTTAGGCCGCCATAGGGATACCAACCAGAAAGACCCTGCACTGCTGCTGAGTGACTTTGTGTTCAGTGGGGCTTGTTCTACACCAGCATAGGCAAGGATGATGCCAACTCTCTCATGCATGATCTATCAGATACCACGACGTCTTGAACCCATGCCTTAAGATGAAATCCTGTAAACTGCTTAACTCTTGCAGTCCTGAGAAGGCATCAAGTCCTGTTTATCATATCTCATAAAAATCTATGAGTGAGTTAGATCTTGTTCCTAATCTATAAGGAATTGCATCATGTTCCTCTGCTCTTGCTGCCCTGCAGCAGTCTGCTGAGCATACAGTCATCCAGTGGGTTCCTTCACACTGCAGCATCCATGGCAACGAGGAAGCTGACCTTCTGGCAAAGATAGGAGATCAGATACCTCAAGAGGAGCAAGAAGTGATGTAAGAAGAAGCAAAGACAATAGTGAAGGAAAAGCAACAGAGAAGATGGCTTCAGCAGCACCCTAATTTCAACAGTAAGGATGACTACTACTACCCCCTCCCCAGAGAAGACCAAGTACCAATTGTGAGGTTGAGGACTGGACACTGCAGACTCAGACATCACATGTTCACCAAGTTCAACATTGGTGATTATATGACATGCCCTTGTGGCACTTCTCCCATGACAGTGGAAGAACACTTTCTCCAGACCTGTCCAACACACCAAAACCTGAGGGCCGATATCTGGCCTACTGACCTGCCGATGAGGGACAAACTCTTCGGACCCCTGGAGGGAGGACCTTCAGCGTACGGCAGCATTTGTCAGGGCCTCAGGAGTTGCTGTCATATCATTTGATAAAGAAGACCAGTTTAAAACTCATCTTCTCAGACACTATCAGCAGATCATTGCATGCATTGATCCATTATCTTAGGCATTGTCTACTAGACTAAGTCTTTCG
>CM054151.1:3791638-3794138 GCA_028751875.1 Rapana venosa
ACGTTATAGCAGATTATAAAACCAAGCTTTAACAACTGGGTCTGAAAGACTGGAGGTTTGAACCCTGCATACAAAATGGAAGAGTTTTCTTCCACAAGAAGATACCGATGTAGGGTTTTAATGGTGCAGCTGAAAAATAGAGAAAATCAGTTCATGAAGCTGTCCGCTAAGACATTACAAGAGTCTGAGAGCTTTAGAGAGAAAAGATTGAATGAGAGAAACAAGTCTCAAAAACCGTATGCGACTTTTCAATGACAGTTTCATTACGTGGTCATTTCTTCTTCTTCGTCGTCGTCTTCGTCTTCGTCTTCTTCTTCGCATTCTTCTTCACATTCGCATTCTTCTTCGCATTCTTCTTCTTCTTCTCTTCTTCTTCTTCTTCTTCTTCTTCTTCTTCTTCTTCTTCTTCTTCTTCTCGTCTTCTTCTTCTTCAGAATTCTTCTTCTTCTTCTTTTTCTTCTTCAGAATTCTTCTTCTTCTTCTTCTTCTTCTTCTTCTTCTTCTTCTTTCATTTTGAGCAAGCAAAACTAATCAGAATGAAGATATCATCTAACATTTAAGTGAGGCAACGCAGTACAAAGCGATTCGTGAATGCATGCATAAGTACACAAGAAAATATGGCTTAAATATGGAAAATTTAACATCTTGCACCTCCTCTCTCTCTCCACCCCTCTATCTCTCTCACGCTCCACGATCATAAAAATCACTAGTCTGAAATATATGAAGCGCAGAAGTAAAGATTTCAATCAGCAGTTTCAAAGCAGAGACCAAACGGTTTACAAGCGCACCTGGGTTCCGTCTTTTATTTCATTTGATTTGACCCCTCAGTAGGCAGGAGAAAATACCAAGGTGTGGTAATCATTCTTGGAGTTGTGCTGCTGTGGCATGGTCAGTTTGTCAGATAAAATCATAAATAGACTGTAGAAAAATTCTGATTTTTTTTTTTTTGGGGGGGGGAGGTTCGCTCCCCAACTAGACTATGACGTGCGTCCATGCCTGTGCCTGTCTCCATCGCCGCTGTCGTGGGTAGGAGCTCCAGGCAATGCCACCACCAGGGTTCACCATCTTTCTCTGTCTCTGCTGAGTTCTACCATCTCCTGTAGCCCTCCTCCCAGACCACTGACCTCAGTGATGCTGGCAGTGTAGGATGTTGGTGGTCTGCCTCTTTTTCCTTCTGCCCTCAGCCTTACCTCGGAGAACTGTCAGCGTCCTCAGAATGATGACGTTCAGGGAGGGGGGGGGGGGGGGGGGTTGCGTGTGTGGCCGTTTTCCCAGCATTGATTAAGGCAGCTGCATTCAAACTTCAGGGGTCATGTCTAAACACGACATCGGTGTCCATGAACCAAAAAATTCTCATGTATCCATACAAGCATGTAAAGGTCTACAAGAAGTTCTGCATGTGTTCACACACAGGACCTCGGTTTGTAGTCTCTTCCGATGGACTTTCAGAAGGGAGTGGAGTGGGTACTGCTGTCAACTCCAGGGGGAAAACTTCTTTGAACGGGGGTCTGGGTGGTGGCTGGAACCCGGGCCGTCAGTTCGCGAGCTCAACGCTCTAACCACTGGGCTACCCAGTCCTCGCCACCTGCTTGTCTTTATGAATTGTTGAAGATGAAATCACGAGTAGTGACGACGTGGACAGAGGTGGACAGGAGAAGCAGGAGTTGCTGTAGAGGAGGCAGAACTCCATGACCCTTGCTTTACCTCCAACAGACAGGCAAGGAATACAGAGCTATTGTTGGGCGTTCCCCAGCTCAACACCCTGGTGGTCACCTTGAATATGAATAGAATATACCTAGAATATGCACTCTGTCTTCAAAGTAATAAAAAGTGTTTTATTGTATATTGGATTTTATGTTATATTTATTATATTACTCTTCTTTCAAATGTGGGGATGGGATTGTTCAGTGATCAGGGCACTAGCTTTCCCCCAGCTAAGGTTAAGCAGCGTGGAGCGTGGTTACCACTTGGATGGGTGACCGTTTGCGCGCCTTGGCTTCAGTAAAGTCCCCCACTTCACCCAGCTGTAAATGGGTACCTGTCCTCTTTAGGGTCAGGGAAGGTAAAGCAACGAGGGAGAGGAGATGGGCGCCGCCCTCAATATGCTGGCCCCTAGAGAAGTGAGGTCTCTGATGCCTCGCTCCCCTACAGCCACATAGGTTATAGGACACCTTTACCTTTACTTTACATCTACCAAATGATGTCGTTTTAAGAGAGGACAGAATAATAAATTTTGAAGCGAAAAGGGACAAAAGTTTTGAATAACCTCATTAAGGAAGTGATATAGAATTCTCAGACAAGGTTTCGTACTGTTCTCTAAAGGCCAAACGACTTACTCTTTTTTTTTCTATGAAGCATATGCCAAAAGTTTATGAAAAGAATAAAGGTGTGGAGAGGTATATTTTATTTATCACGTTAGGGCACGTATTATTTTTACACGCAGATAGAGAGAGAGGGTTTTTTTCAGAAGGCGAAGGAATAAACATGACAGTTGCTTTTT
>CM054151.1:3799138-3801638 GCA_028751875.1 Rapana venosa
TTGGTTAATTGGCTGGTTGGTTGGGTGGGTGAGTGGGTGGTTGTTTGGCTGGTTAATTGACTGGTTGGTTGGTTGGCTGGTTGGTTGGGTGGGTGGGTGGGTGGTTGGTTGGATGGTTAATTGACTGGTTGGTTGGTTGGCTGGTTGGTTGGGTGGGTGGTTGGATGGTTGTTTGGTTGGTTGGTTGGTTGGTTGGTTGGTTGGTTGGTTGGTTGGTTGGTTGGTTGGTTGGTTGGTTGGTTGGTTGGTTGGTTGGTTGGTTGGTGTGTTGGTTGGTTAGTTTTGTTGGTTTTGTTGCGAATAATATTGCTGAGATATGTTTAACTCAGGGACAAAATATATGTATTATTTGGGTTGGGGTTAGGGGGAGTGGGGTGAGGTAGGGTAGGGTTGAGTGGGGTGGGGTTGTGTGTGCATGTTTGTGTGAGAGAGAGAGAGAGAAACAGAGAAAGAGAGAGAGAGAGAGAGAGAGAGAGAGAGAGAGAGAGAGAGAGAGAGAGAGAAAGAGAGAGAGAGAAAGAGAGAAAGAGAGAAAGAGAGAGAGAGAGAGAGGGAGAGATTGACTGATTGATTAATCTGTCTTTGTGAGAGACAGACAGACAGATAGACAGACAGAGACAGAGAGAGAGTTATTTAACAGATTATTTTTCCGTTTTAAAAAGAGTATGAGAATTAAACACAGCTGCAAAATAAAGAGATTGACTGGAAAAACTCAGGCAAAAAAAATCCTTCGATAAAGCAATCAAGCAAGCAATTCGTTCAATCCAATCTCCTTGTTTCACATCTGTCTTGAACTACTTAAAACGAAGAACAAAAACACGGGAAAGGGATTAGCTCGTGGCTTATCTTTAAATCCTAGTACACTAATGGAAAAAGAAATCTCCCTTATTTCCAAGTAAATTGTTAGTGATGTTCGTGTCTTTAATCCGGAATAAACCCGGTTCTCCAGGCGACTTCTAAGAATCATATGATCAGACAGAAGAACAAATGAAAGCATTCAGGATGAACTCTCAGCGCAAAGACAAATGTTGGCTGAAAATTGCTACGCGCTGACTGAAATACGTTGGTCATGCAAACAGAAACACACAGACAAATCTGATGACGACAGTTCTCCAAGGTAAGGTTGAGGGCAGAAGGAAAAGAGGCAGACCACCAACATCCTACATTGCCAGCATCACTGAGGTCAGTGGTCTGGGAGGAGGGCTACAGGAGATGGTAGAACTCGGCAGAGACAGAGAAAGATGGTGAACCCTGGTGATGGCATTGCGTGGAGCTCCTACCCACGACAGTGTGCGATGGAGGCAGTTGAGTTGAGTTGAGTCGAAAAGTCGGTTCATCTGATCTTACCAGAGATCGACAGTTGTGTTGTATTGTATTGTGTTGTATTGTGTTGTATTGTACTGTATTGTATTGTATTGTTGGTTCATCTGCTCTTACCAGAGATGAACGGTTGTATTGTATTGTGTTGTGTTGTGTTGTATTGTGTTGTACTGTATTGTTTTGTGTTGTGTTTATTGTATTTTGTTGTGTTGTACTGTATTGTGTTGTGTTGTACTGTATTGTATTGCATACCACTTTCAGTCACGGCAGATTTCTCTGCCTGAAATTTGAGCAGCTCTCCGCGGGAAGTGTGCCTCGCCACAAGAGAAGCGCCACTCATTATGTGTTCTTTTCCTGTCTGCAACTGTATTTGTTTCCTTGTCAGAGCGACTTTTTCCTACAGAGCTTTGCCAGGGAAAACTGTCTTATTGCTGTGAGTTCTTTTACGTGCGCTAAAATACGTTGTACACACAGGATCTCGGTTTATCGTCTCATCCGAAATACTAGCACCCAGACAACCACTCACGGTTTAGTAGATGCGCTAGGGGGACAGTTTCGGGCACAAACGGGATCGAACCACCACACACTTCGACCCCGGACTTTTCGCTTTCTAGGCAGGTGCGTTACCTCTAGACCGCCGATCTGCTAAATACATAAAGTTGTTCTAGAGAAGAAAGAAGTGTGTGTAGTTAATGTCATGAAAGTTCGTTGGCAGTCGCCAGTCTCGGAAGACTATGGAGTTGCTAGAGCTCTAGGTGTTCTTCATTCTGGTACAGCAGTGTCGGGTGTGGCTGGCCAGTCCCACACGGCAATGACAGACAGTGCCTATGGCAGAGGGCGCAGAGGAAGTCTGACAATGCTGGTCTGTCTGTCTGCCTGGGCTGCAGCCTTTCTTCTCGTTCTCTTTGCCTCGTGCTGCTGAGCAAGTGTCTCTTGGAACTTGGAGAGACCTTTCTGCACAGTCTGTCTCCAGGCTGACTGTTCCAGGGCTGTTGCTTCCCAGTTGTTCTGGTAGATGTTCAGGGCTTTTAAGTCCCTCTAGCACACGTCTTTGAATCGCAGATGTGGTCTGCCTGTGGGATGTTTTCCCTGCATAAGTTCTCCATAGCGGAGGTCTTTAGGGATCCGTTCGTTGTCCATGAGCACGACATGGCCCAGCCAGCGCATAGGTCTCTGTTTC
>CM054151.1:3806638-3819138 GCA_028751875.1 Rapana venosa
GGTTTGAGGTGTTTTTTCTTCTTCGTCTAGATCTATGAGGTTCACCAATGGTAAGATTTTGCGTATGGGACCGTGTTTGCCTATGAAGATAACGGCATTGACTTCAGGATATATGATGGGTGTGTTAGTGTTTCCGTAACCCACCGAACACTGACATGAATCACGTTACCTTTAGCAGGACTATCAAATCTTCTGCCTGTTTGTACACACACACAGGAAATGAAGGCACTGGCAGGTCTGCACTTGAAGTTGACCTGGGAGATCGTAAAAATTCCCAAACCCTTAATTCACCAGACGTCGCCGAGATTCGAACCCACGACTTCATGGACCCATGGGATTGAAATCAAACGGTCTTAACCACTCGGCTATAGCGTCCGTCGTTCACTTATTGATGTTTCTGTCTGTCTGTCTGTCTGTCTGTCTGTGCATATCTCGGCATCTTATTCAGCCAGTAACGCAAAGATCACACAGTTCAGGTTGTTGTGGGTTGTTGTTTTTTGGACAGATGTGAAAATGCAAATGTGGCCAAATACAACATGCTGGTTGCACTGTCAAGTAGATTAAGCTTTCGGCAAAGTGTTTGCTCGTGTTTGTGATTGACAGAGAGGGAGAGATAGGGGGAGAGAGGTGAAGAGAGAGAGAGAGAGGGGGGGGGGTAGAGAGAAGAGGGGAGAGGGAGAGAGAAAGAGAGGAAGACAGACAGGCAGGCAGACGAGAGCGAGAAGGACAGAGAGAGATAGATAGATAGATAGATAGATAGATAGATAGATAGATAGATAGATAGAAGATAGATAGATAGATAGATAGATAGATAGGTAGGTAGGTAGGTAGGTAGATAGATAGATAGATAGATAGATAGATAGATAGATAGATAGATAGATAGACAGACAGACAGACAGACAGATAGATAGATAGATAGACAGACAGACAGATAGATAGATAGATAGATAGATAGATAGATAGATAGATAGATAGATAGATAGATAGATAGATAGATAGATAGAATAGATAGATAGATAGAGAAGAGACAGAACAGACAGAAGACACAGACAGGCACAGACACACAGACAAAAAAAAAAGAAGTATAAAGAAGAGACAAAGAGACAGCGATAGGGAGAGACAGAGACACAGTGATGGAGATACTGAAACAGAATACGCAAGTGAACGAATTAAATGAGAAAGAGATAAAGATGCACACTACACACACACACACACAACACACACACACACACACACACACACACACTCACACACAATATACAACACAAACACACAAACACACACACACACACCACACACACACACCAATACATACATACTACATACATACTTTACATCATATACATACATATCATACATATACACATACATGCATGCATATATACATACATACATACATACATACATTACATTACATCATACATACATACATACATACATACATACATACATACATACATACATAATACATGCATACATACATGCATACATTACATGCATACATACACACATACATACATACATACATACATACATACATGCATACATGCATACATACATACATGCATACATACATGCATACATACATACATGCATACATACACACCTACATACATACATACATACATACATACATATATACAACATACATACACACCTACATACACACATGCATACATACACACACAAACACACAGAAAAACAGACAAATAGAGGCTTAAGATCTGCTATTAATATTACAAGAAAATGTGTGTGTGTGCCTGCATGCGTGCGTGCGTGCGTCCGTTCGTGCAGGGGGTGTATCCCTGAATATTAGACAAGATTTCAATAGAATGCTTAATTCCTATCACCCCTTCTCGAATGTAAAAAATGACCAAACTAAACCTGTGTAAAACCTGAAAGAATCAGGCATCATCTTTCCCTCTGGTATCAGTGAAGATGTCATAGTTGGTTTCTAAGAACAAGGTTGTTTTAATGAAGCAATCTGGTGTTGCGTGTTATCTCATGTTATCTGTGGTTGATGTGGTTGATGTGGTTTTTCCCACAACGCGGTGCCCGTCCTGGGTTGACCCTTATGGTTGGCCAGGGCGTTGCTACAAGGAACGACAGTAGAGTTGGTCTTGTACCTTTTTTATTTTATTATATTGTTATTATGTTATTCTTTATTTTCGAAGGTAATGGAATAAGCATCCATGTGCTTTTTTCATCAAGTCCCCGTGTATATGCAGTTTTTTCAATTTTATCATCCTTTCCCACCGGCACACGATAGCTTACTCTTCAGAAAAGCAGAACAGGAGTTAACGTGTGCGCAAGATGTTCTGCGTGCGTTCGCACACACATCGACCTCGGTTTATAGTCTCATCCGAAGAACTTTTGGGGAGAGTGGAGTCGGCACTGACGTTAACTCCGGGGGAAAAGTCTTCTTGAACGAGATTCGAACCCGGGTCAGCAGATCACGAGTGCATCGCTCTAACCACCAGGCTACCTCGTCCCCCAAGAAGATCAAATATGCACGTTAAAGATCCCGTAATTCGTGCAAGTGGTGGTGAGTTAGGGAAACACGACCATTACCTTGCATAGTGACATCCCAGAAGTCGGAATAGGGCTAGCTATGAAAGAAAAAAGAAAAGCTTCTTCCTTCCTCCTTCCTCCCTCCTTCTTTCTTATTCCTTCCTTCCTCTTTTTCTTTCCTTCCTTCTTCTTTCGTTCCTTCTTCTTTCTTCTTCTGTTTGTTTTCTTTCTTTCCCTCTTTCCTTCCTTCTTTTTCTTCCTTCTTCCTTCTTTCGTTCGTCTTTCTTTTTCTTCCTTCTGTCTTTCTTTTTTCTTCTTTCTTCTTTCCTTCCTTCTGTCTTTCTTTCTTCTTTCCTTCTTTTTCTTTCCTTCCTTCCTTCTTCTTCTTCTTCCTTCCTTTCTTCCTTACTCTTCTTCATTCTGTCTTTTTTCCTTTCTCCTTCCCTCCTTTCCTCCTTCCTTCCTTCCTATTCCTTTCTTCCTTCCCTTCTTCCTTCCCTCCTTCCTTTGTTCAAACTAGGGTAGTGAGCTGTTTCAAATCAGCAGAGGTATTCCAATGAACAATTCCTTATCTAGTTGTAACGCCACTGCAGTTGAAATTGAGCGTGTATTGCCATCATCACAATGACGTAGAATGTCGTCATTAAGCAAGTCACACCATTTACGTCAGACTGATGTTGAGATAGGTTTAGAGCAAGAGGCGGAAGGGGGAGGGGGGGGGGGTGGTGAGAGGATATGTCTCGCTGCCTTGCCTAATAATCGTTTTAGTGTGTGTGTGTGTGGTTGTGTGTGTGTGTGTGTGTGTGTGTGTGTGTGTGTGTGTGTGTTGTGTTGTGTGTGTGTGTGTTTGTGTTGTGTGTGTGTGTGTGTGTGTCGTGTGTGTGTGTGTGTGTGGTGTGTGTGTGTGTGTGTGTGTGTGTACTTTCTTTAATTCAACCTCTGTTCACTCAAGGTGATATTAGACAAGTGTGTGTGTGTGTGTGTGTGTGTGTGTGGTGTGGGTGTGTGTGTGTGTGTGTGTGTGTGTGTGTGTGTGTGTGTGTGTGTGTGTGTGTTGAGTGTTGTACTTTCTTATATTTAACGTCTGTTCATCAAGGTGATATTAGACAAGTGTGGTGTGTGTTGTTTGTGTGTGTGTGTGAGTGTGTTGTGTGTGTGTGTGTGTGTGTGTGTGTTGTGTGTGGTGTGTGTGTGTGTGTGTGTGTGTGTGTGTGTGTGTGTGTGGTGTGTGTGTGTGTGTGTGGTGTGGTGTGGGGTGCGTATACTTGTCTAAGCATCTTTATCTTGATTGACGGTTTAAATGTAGTTTCCTTATCTTTAGATTTAAAACTGTCTTGATAACACAATGCAGCCATATTGGTGCTGATGAATGTTGTCTTGTGGTCAGTCGTCTGGTGTGCTGGTCTGTGTGTGGTGTTGTTAGTGTGTGGGGTGGTGTGTGGGGTGGGAGAGTGTGTGGTGTATGGGTGGCTGGTTGTGTTACTTACAAACCTCTTTATTTATCTCTTAAATCAAGAGAACATTTGACAAGGTGTAAAGAATCTTGAGTTTTCTATAAAGCGATTTTAGGATGACTGCGATGGCGACGAACACGTCTCTTGACGTCAGGGCAATTCTCTATTGCGTCAGCAAGACAGATCGTAGCTCGAGATTACCACCAGGGGGTGCTGCGAGGCGTCCCTTCTTCCCTCTCTCCTCAACCTTCTCCTCTCTCCTCCTCTCTCTCTTCTCTCTCCCTTCCCTCTCTCTCTTCTCTCTTTCACATACTCTCTCTCCCCCTCTCTCGTCCTTCTCTCTCTCCCTCTTCTCCCTATCCTCTTTCCCACCTCCTCCTCCTCTCTCTCCCTTCTCTCCCTCTTTCCCCATCTCTCTCTCTCTCCCCTACTCCTCTCACATTACTCCTCCTCCCTCTCCCTTCCTCCTCTCCTCTCTCTCCTATCCTCTCTTTCTCTCCCCTCTCTCTCACTCCTCCCTCCTCTCACATACTCCTCTCTCTCCTCTCTCTCTCCTTCTCTCTCCCCTCTCTCCCTCTCTCCTCTCCTCTCTCTCTCTCTCATTCTCTCTCTCCTCTCTCTCTCTCCCTCTCTTCTCTCTCCTCTTCTCTCCCTCTCTTGAAGAACCAATGTGAACAGACAAACGTGCTAGGAACCTTCATCTTCTTCGCTGCGATCCAGCTAACTCAGCTGCTCAGGTTGGGGTGTTGAAGATGTGTCCCCCCCCCCTCCCCAATAAAAAAAATATATTCTGGAAATATCGACGAATTAAATTGCTGAGATTCAGAGAGAAGAGGATGAGAGAGAGGAGAGAGATGAGAAGATGAGAGAGAGATGAGGAGTTACTGAGAAGGATCGTCTGAGTGAAGAGTGAAGATAGAGAGAGAGAGAGAGAGACAGAGGCAGAGAGAGAGAGACGAGAGCGAGGAAGAGAGAGAAGACACATATACAGGGAGAGACAGACACACACACAGACCACAGACAGATAGAGAGATAAGACAAACAGAGAGGAGAAAGAGAGAAAAGAGAGAGAGTAAGAGAGAGGAGAGAGAGAGAGAGAGAGACGGAGAGAGAGAGAGAGAAACGGAGAGAGAGGGGGAGAAAGAGAGAGCTTGTGATAGAGAGAGAGGAGAAAGAGACGGAGAAAGAGAGAAAAGGAGAGAGAGAGAAAGAGAGAGAGAGAGAGAGAGAGAGAGAGAGGAGAGAGAGAGAGACGGAGAGAGAGAGAGAGAACGGAGAGAGAGGGGGAGAAAGAGAGAGAGCTTGTGATAGAGAGAGAGAGAGAAAGAGACGGACAGACAGACAGACAGACAGACAGACAGACAAGCAGGCAGGCAGGAAGACAGAGATACAGAGACAGGGACAATGACATAAGCAGACAGACAGACAGAGTCGAAGATTTTTATTGAAAGTAAACGGATAAGCTTACAGCTTCTTTACACCATGCCCTCACCCCCCACCCCCCGATTCCCTTTCCCCTAAGAAAAAATGTATCAAACAAACAATTCCATAACGAATTTCAATATATAAAAAAAAAAAGAAAGTATGATCAAACACTGACGTCCACTTCAAACTGCCCACAGCAATCCCTCCATTTCCCCCCACCAGCTCTCACCATCAATTTTTCATAACAATAACACACCTGTTTGCATGTACTCCTACACCTACACCTACATATACATAGATAGATAGATATAGATAGATAGATAGATAGATAGATAGACAGACAGACAGACAGATAGATAGATAGATAGATAGATAGATAGATAGATAGATAGATAGATAGATAGATAGATAGATAGATAGATAGATGATAGATAGATAGATGATAGATAGATAGATAGGTAGATAGATAGATAGATAGATAGATATAGATAGATAGATAGATAGATAGATAGATAGATAGATAGATAGATAGATAGATAGATAGATAGATAGATAGATAGATAGATAGATAGATATGAAACACAGACATACAGACAGACAAACAGGTAGGCAGCACAGCAGAGAGACAGACAGACAGAGACAGAGACAGAGAGAACTCGAACTCGAACCCAAACTGCAACTCAAATGTTTTTACTGAGGGTCCATGGATAAGCCAGTGGCTTCTTTACACCAGGCCCTCGTCAGAAGATGGAGAAAAACAATAAACAAAAGGAAACAAGCAAATCAAATAGTGAATAACGCAAACACTTGAATATAAAAGCAAATACATAGGTAGTTCAACAACTATTTTCCACATACTGACGAGAAAGAGAGAGAGGGAGGGGAGAGAGAGAGAGAGAGAGAGAGAGAGAGGAGAGAGAGAGAGAGAGAGGAGAAGAGAGAGAGAGAGAGAGAGAGAGAGACGGATAGACAGACAGGCAGGCAGACAGACAGACAGATAGACAGACAGATAGAAAGACAGACAGAAAGAGACAGTAAGACAGACAGACAGAAAGACAAACAGACAGACAGACACACAGAGACAGACGGACGGGCAGACAAACAGATAGACAGACAGACAGAAACAGACGGACAGACAGACAGACAGACAGACAGAGAGACAGAGAGAAAGAGAGATGGTCAGTGAACGAACAAAAGCAGAAGATAGCTTGAAGATACGATGAACGACCATGACACAACGAATCAACCAGTCAGTGCACATCGCTGTTCTCTGTGGCTGGGCGTTCCCCAGCTTAACTCTCTGGGGGTCTGTCACCCAGAACATGCACTGTCCTGTCTCACTCATCATCCCACCTGGGAATCACTGGGAGACTGTTAAGTACACACTGGATGATGAGACGTTTGCGTGCCTGTATGACGTTTCCAGTACCTCGCCATATAGGCAGCGATACTCCTTCTTCTGAGGGTTCTTTTCCCCCTTTAAAAGGACAGTAGAGGTTGTTGATGTTAAGAGCTTGTTGTGGCTGATGACAAATATCAACGAAACCCCTCTCTTGCGATCTCTCCACTGGTTGCCTGTGCCACAAAGAATAAACTATAAGATCAGTACCCTCTGTTACAAATGTCTTCACAAAACAGCATCCTCCTACCTCTGTGAATGTCTCCACCTGTACACCCCTTCTCGTTCCCTTCGCTCTGCTGCAGATTCCTTGTGCTTACAAACACCTAGATTCAACCAGTCCACTGTTGGCCATCGCTCTTTCTCTGTTTCTGGTCCACCGATTTGGAATGGCCTCCCTATCTCTCTTCGCCAAAGACATTCTTGTGACACTTTTAAATCTGGCCTCAAGACATATTTGTTTCAAACCTAAGAATTTCCTCTCCTGTTTCATTTCATCGCTATCCCTGCTTTTCAACAGAAAAAAAAATTCCATCACCCTGCCAAAGTGTATGACGTGTGTGTGTGTGTGTGTGTGTGTGTGTGTTGTGTGTGTGTGTGTGTGTGTGTGTGTGTGTGTGTGTGTGTGTGTGTGTGTGTGTGTGTGTGTGTCTGTGTGTCTGTGTGTGTGTGTGTGTGTCTGTGTGCATTTGTACTTGTTAGAACTATTACTTGCTATTGGTTGCATGACTGTAAGAATGAGTTGAGTGCAAGCGCTTTGATTTGTCCGTGCAAGATACAGCGCTATATAAATTCAATTTACTATTATTATTATTATTGTTTGAAAGCATAACAACATTTTATCAATAGAAATACTACTAACTCAAGGGGACGGGGTAGCTCAGTGGTCGGAGCACTCGCTTTCCCCCAGCCAAGGTTAAGCAGCATCGAGCGTGGTTACCAGTTGGATGGGTGACCGTTTGTGCGCCTTGGCTTCAGTACAGTTCCCCCAGTTCACCCAACTGTAAATGGGTACCTGCTCTCTTTAGGGTCAGGGAAGGTAAAGCAGCGAGGGAGAGGAGATGGGCGCCACCCTCAATATGCTGGACCCTAGAGAAGTGAGGTTTCTGACGCCTCGCTCCTCTACGACCTTATAGGTTATGGAACACCTTTACCTTACAGATTGTTATGCTAAAAGCTTGTCGTGGCTGATAATAAATATCAACATAATGTTTGAAAGCATAACAACATTGTTTTGTTCCTCAGCTTAATCTTCAAGATCACCCATAGTGAGATTTGGCCTATGCATGGCTAAGGTGGATGGGTGGTCTAAAGGTAACGCGCCTGCCTAGAAAGCGAAAAGTCCGGGTCAGAAATGTCCGATGGTTCGAATCTCGTTTGGGCCCGAAACTTCCCCGTGGTAGTCTTGGTGCCAGTCTTTCGGATGAGACCATAAACCGAGGTCCCGTGTGTTACACAAAATTATTTAGCGCACGTAAAAGAACCCACAGTAACAAGAGAGTTGTCCCTGGCAATGTAGAATAAAGCCACTCTGATAGGGAAACAAATACAGATGCAGACAGGAAAAGAAAAAAATGGGTAGCGCTGCTTTTGTGGCGACGCGCTCTCCCCGGGAAGAGCAGCCTGAATTTCACGCAGAGAAATCTGCCGTGACTTAAAGTGGTATGAAAATGGAAAAAAATGGAAATGAAATGTCAACAGAAATATCAACACATCTCTCTTCACATCACCAACCCACACTTTTACATCATTCCGTGGGTGTGTTGTTCCTGTATCTGAGTGCATAGCCATCATTAATTGCTGTCTCTCTGGATGTCTGTGTGTCCGTGTGTCTGTCTGTCCGTCTGTCTGTCTGTCTCTCTCTCTCTCTCTCTCTCTCTCTCTCTCTCTCTCTCTCTCTCTCTCTCTCTCTCTCTCTTCCCATGGGTGTATCAATGCAATACTTTTCATGTCTTTGAGTGCATAACAATCACTTCTTGCTGTCTATCTGTCTGTCTGTCTGTCTATCTGTCTGTCTATCTGTCTGTCTATCTGTCTGTCTGTCTGTCTATCTGTCTGTCTATCTGTCTGTCTATCTGTCTGTCTATCTGTCTGTCTGTCTGTCTATCTGTCTGTCTGTCTGTCTATCTGTCTGTCGTTGTCTGTCTGTCTGTCTATCTGTCTGTCTGTCTGTCTGTCTGTGGGTCTGTGGGTCCGCGTTTGTTTGTCTGTGTATCTCTCTCTGTTTCTCTGTCTCTGTCTCTCTGTCTCTCTCTGTCTCTCTCTGTCTCTCTCCCTCCCTCTCTCTCCCTCTCTCTCTCCCTCTCTCTCTCTCTCTCCCTCCCTCTCTCTCTCTATCTCTATCTCCCTCTCTTGCTCTCTCCCCCATCTCCCTCTCTCTCTCCCTCTCTCTCATATCAAGGCAATACTAACATGACGCTGATGATATCACTCTCTCTTCTTTCATCAGGACGTGGGAGTTCTTTTCCCGTCATTGAGTGCATGACCATCGTTTATTGCTGTCGTCTGTTTCTTCTTCTGTCTCTCTCTGTTCTTTTTCTCTTTCTCTCTGTCCTCTCTCTCTCCCCCTCTCTCTCTCTCTCTCTCTCTCTCTCTCTCTCTCTCTGTGTGTGTGTGTGTTGTGTGTTGTTGTGTGTGTGTGTGTGTGTGTGTGTGTTGATGTGTGTGTGTGTGGTTGTGTGGTGTGTGTGTGTGTGTGTGTGTTCTGTGTTTTGTGTGTGTTCCTATTTTTTTGTTTCTCTTGTGTTTTTTGTCTGTCTGGTCTGTCTGTCCCTGTTCTCTCTCTATCTCTCATAACTCTTCTCTGTCTTCTCTCTTCCTCCTCTGTCCTTCTCCTCTCTCTGTCTGTCTCTGTGCTTCTGTCTGTCTCTCTCTTCCTCTCTCTCTCTCTCTCTCCTCTTCCTCTTCTTTTTCCTCCTCCTCCTCTCTCCTCTTCCTCCTCTCTCCTCCTCTCTCTCTCCTCCTGCCTCTTTCCCCTCCTCCTCCTCCTGGCTGCTATTCCTGTCTTGCTCTTCTCCTCCTCCTCCTCTTCCTCTGTCCTCCTTTCCGTCTTCCTCCTCTCTCTTTCCCTCTTCTCCTCTCTCTGTCTCTCTGCCTTCTTCTGTCGCTGCCTCCTCTCTCTTTGTCCCTTATCCTCTCCTTGGTCTGTTTTCGTGAACTTTGACTTGCACTTCTCATCACACAACTCTTACCTCATCCTGGTAACGCTCCCCTTTTCCATCATTTCTGGTATGTCGTCTCCTGTTCTTCATGCTAACGTCTTTGCCTCTGTCTGTGTGTCTGTATCTGTCTGTGTGTCGTGTCTGTCGTGTGTCTCTGTTCAATGTCTGTATCAGAAGAATACTAACCTGACATCTTAACGCCAGACATTGTTTACATCATGATCTGGGTATGCTGGGTTTCTGTTTTCGATGTGCTACACGATCATATTGTTGCTTGTCTGTTTGTGTCTGTATGTGTCTGTCTGTGTGTGTGTGTGTCTGTCTGGTCTGTATCAAGAATATAACCTGCAATCTAACGCAGCAGTTGTCTATATGATGAATCTGGTTGTGTTCTGGTTTATGTTTATTTTGTCAGTCGTTTGTTGTGGCCTAGTCTGTGTGTTATGTGTCTGTCTGTTGTGGTGTCTGGTATGATTGTCTATGTGTGTGTCTGTTGTCTGGTCTGCGTTTGTGTGTCTGTCTGTGTGTGCTGTCTATGTGTATGTTTGTGTTGTCTGTGTTATGTCTATGTTTGCGTGTCTGTCTGTCTGTGTATCGTACTATGTGTCTATGTGTCTTCTAGTCTACTGTGTCTGTTTGTGTGTCTGTCTTTGTGTGTCTGTCTGTGTGTTTGTCTGTCTCTTTCCTATGGCAGTATCAAAGAACTGCTGACTGACAGACACTCTTGATGCCTTACAATCTTGCCTCATTACGTGGGTGAGTTTGACTGATTTTGGAGTGCATAACGATCATCTATTGCTGTCTGTCCGTCCGTCTGTCTATCTGTCTGTCTGTCTGTCTGTCTGCCTGCCTGCCTGGCTGTTTCTGTCAGTCTGTCTGTTTCTATATCTTCCTGTATGATTGTCTGTATGTCTGTCTCTCTGTTGGGCTGCCTGGCTGTTTCTGTCAGTCTGTCTGTTTCTATATCTTCCTGTATGATTGTCTGTATGTCTGTCTCTCTGTTGGCGGCCTGGCTGTTCTGTCAGTCTGTCTATCTATCCTCATTTTCTATCCTCGTATGATTGACTTCTGTCTGTCTGTCTCTGTCTGTCTGCGTATTTTCTCTGTCTCTCTTTGCTCTCTGTCTCTTGTCTCTCCCTCTCTGTCTCCATTTCTCTTTCTCGTGTCTGTCTGCCTGTCTCCTCTCGCTTCTTCTGCTCTCTCTCCTCTCTTCTCTCTCTCATCTCCTCTCTTTCTCTCTCTCTCTCTCTCTCTCGCTCTCATTCGCTCTCTTCTCTCGTCTCGCTCTCTCACTCTCTCTCTCTCTCTCTCTCTCTCTCTCTCTCTCTCTCTCTTTCTCTCTCACTCCCTCCCTCTCTCTCTCTCTCTCCCTCTCTCTCCTCTCTCTCTCTCTCGCTCTCTCTCTCTCTCTCTCTCTCTCTCTCCTCTCTCTCTCTCTCTCTCTCTCTCTCTCTCTCTCTCTCTCTCTCTTTCTCTCTGTGGCAATGTATACTTACGAAGCTATGAAATGATGATAGACTACCTACCTACATACATACAGCAACATCATCACCTTCTCCAACAGTTACACCACTGATACTCTGGGTAGAGACAAACGCCTGTAGGAGGACTGAATGATGCCGATGTCAGTGGATAATTATTGTATTTTGTGTGTGTGTGCATACAGATCTTGTTTATCTCCCTTTGGGAAACAGGCCTAGGCCTAGAGCCCAATGAAACGATTTTTTGTCTGTGTGTCTGTCTGTCTATCTGTGTATCTGTGTGTGTGTGTCTGTCTCTCTCTTTCTCTCCCTCCCTCCATTCCTCCATCCCCCTTCCCTCCTTCCTCCCCCCTCTATCTCTCTTCCTCTTTCTCCCCCCTTCCATTCCTCCTTCCGTCTCTCTCTCTCTCTCCATTCTTCCCTCTCTCTCTCTCTCTCTCTCTCTCTCTCTCTCTCTCTCTCTCTCTCTCTCTCTCTCTCTCTCTCTCTCTCTCTCTCTCTCTCCCTCCCTCCCTCCATCCCCCTCTCTCTCCTTCCCTCGCCCCTCTATCTCTCTCTCCCTCCCTCCATTCCTCCATCCCCCTCTCTCTCCTTCTCTCCCCCCTCTATCTATCTTTCTCTCTCTCCCTCCTTCCATACCTCACTCCCTCTCTCTCACTCTCTCTCCCTCCGTCACTCCCTCACTCCCCTCTTTCTCTCCCTCCCTCCTTCCACCCCTCCATTTCTGTCACTCTGTCTCTGTCTCTGTGTGTCTGTGCCGTCTCTCTCTCTGTCTCTGTCTGTCTGTCTGTCTGTCTGTCTGTCTGTCTCTCTCTCTCTCTCCTCTCTCTCTCTCTCTCTCTCTCTCTCTCTCTCTCTCTCTCTCTCCTCTCTATGTGATAAATATCCCATCCCCCTTACTTCGCATGAAAGAATCACTAATGTGATGATAACCATTTTTTGCAAACATTCAGAAACCCAGTAAAAAAAACCCACAAATAGAAAATAATCCTCTCATTTCACAACTCCTGTAGCAATTTCTGAGTCATTTTCTACAATTTGACGATGGTAGAATCATCAGTGTCACCCC
>CM054151.1:3831638-3839138 GCA_028751875.1 Rapana venosa
CTACACGGCATACACTACACTGCATCTACTTTACACTGTCACTACACTGCACTACACTACACTGCACTAACACTACACTAAACACTACACTACAAACCTACATACCTGACATAACACTAACATACATCTACACTACATCTACAACGCACTACATCTTACACGCATACTACACTCACTACACAATACTACACATCACTAACAACTGCACTAAACTCACTTGCGGCTAAACTTAAAACGTACACTACACTACACTGCATACACTACACATTCACTGAACACTACACTTCATCTACACTGCACTTACTCTACTACATACTTACACTACACACACTACACTACACTGCACTACAGCTAACACTACACTGCACTACACTACACTAAACTGCACAACACAACAACTGCACTACACTAAACTTCACAACACTACACATACACTATCACTGCATTCACCTACACTACACTACAAATTCCTGCACGCAAGTAACACTGCTCTACAACTACACTGCACTGCATACACTACACTGCACTACACTACACCGCACTACACTACACCGCACTACACTTACACTGCACTACACTTCACTACACTACACTACACTGCACTAAACTACACTACACTACACTACACTAACTACACTGCATGCACTACACTGCACTGAACTGCACTACACTACACTGCACTACACTACACTGCACTACACTACACTACACTACACTGCACTACACTCACTGCACTTCACTACACTACATGACAAAACGGATGAATACATTTGCAAGATTGTTACACTCTGACCCCATTTCTTCTTTTGAAAACTGTACCTCTCCTCCTTCCATACCCCTTCCCTCCCCCAACCCCCACCCCCCCCCCCCATCCCTCCCCTCTCATTTCCTTTTTAAAAAAAAATAACAACAATAATCAGCCAGTCTGATTATACAACGAGGGTAAAAACGAAACGCTGAGAAACAATTTTTTTTAGAAAATCAAAATACACTCCCCCCCCCCCTCCCCCCCCCCACACACACACATACATACATATTAATGTAAGGAATTTATATAGCGCTGAATCTTGTAAAGCATACAACATCACATGCGCTCAGATTTTATACATACATACATACATACACAACATACATACATATATACTTTATATACATACATTACATACATACATACATACATACATACATACATACATAATATACATACATCATACATACATACATAAACACACACATACATACATACATACATACATACATACATACATACATACATACATACATACATACATACATACATACATACATGCATACATACATACATACATACATACATACATACATACATACATACATACACAAGCACGCGCGCAGACAGTAAGAGAGATAACAAAGCAAAAACAAAACCAGAAACCAACCTCAATACTTGGAAGAATGCATTTTACCTTGTTTTGAAGCTTTAGGTTTTTCTTGTGGTTTTTCTTATCTTTTTTTCCTGGGGGTGTATGTTTGGGGGTGTGGCTTTTGTACTTGTTGTGATGTTGTTTTGTTTTATTTGTTTGTAGGTTACTTGTGGTTGTCATATAGAGCGAGGGGACGGGATAGCTCAGTGGTCAGAGCACTCGCTTTCCCTCAGCTAAGGTTAAGCAGCGTCGAGCGTGGTTACCCTTTGGATGGGTGACCGTTTGTGCGCTTTGCCTTCAGAACAGTCCCCCAGTTCACCCAGCTGTAAATGGGTACCTGCCCTCTTTAGGGTCAGGGAAGGTAAAGCAGCGAGGGAGAGGAGATGGGCGCCGCCCTCAATATGCTGGCCCCTGGAGAAGTTGAGATCTCTGATGCCTCGCTTCTCTACGACCACATAGGTTATGGGACACCTTTACCTTATATAGAGCACGATGGCATAAATATGAAATTCACATCATGATATCAAAAAGATCATTTTCACTTATTCAAACTCTGTGAGAAAATGCCTAAAGACTGGCTGGAAACAAGCACGAGGAAGTCAGGACAGTCTTGGGCCAAGTCTCCCAAAGTCAAGCCAAGTCAAGTCAAAAACACTTTAATCATCCCATGAAGGGCAATTACAATACTGACAGGAACGTTGATACATATAATTATCTTAAAAGACACCAGAAAAATACAGGTAAATCCAGCAGCCTTGTCTTCTTATCTTTCAGGCCTTGACCAGTACAGTATGGTACAGTTCAGTACAGTTCAGCTCAGGGCAATACAGCACGGTACAGTGGGGCTTTGTGTAACACCACTATCAGTGAGATTACAGACAGCATTATCTTTCTCCAGTACAAAAGTGCCAAGTGTTTTCAATCAAAGGGATCGTGAAAACAATACCGCTCATTCGTCTCTTGAAAATCTGGGTAAGTGTTGAAGTTAAGCTCGATTATCATCTTTTTACAATTGATGAATTGTTGTTGTTTGTTGTTCTTGTTGGTGACATTGCTGTTGTTGTTATTAGGTTTGTCTTCTATTTCTTCTTTTTCTTCTTTTTCATAGCAATTCTTCTTCTTCGCAATTTTTCTTCGCAATTTTTTTTCGCATTCTTCGCAATTTTCCTTCGCAATTCTTCTTCTTCGCAATTCTTCCTTCGCAATTTTTCTTTCTTCGCAATTTTTTCGCAATTCATTCTTCTCTTCTGCATTTCTTCTTCGCATTCTTGCATTCTTCTTCTTCTTCTTTTGCAATTCTTCTTCTTCTTTGCAACTCTTCGCAATTTCTTCTTCTTCTTCTTCTTCTTCTTCTTCGCAATTTTCTTCTTCTTTGCAACTCTTCGCAATTTTTTTCTTCTTTCTTCTCCTTCTTTGCAATTCTTCTTCTTTGCACTCTTCGCAATTCTTCTTTCTTGCAATTCTTCTTCTTCTTCTTCTTCTTGCAATTTTTCTTCTTCTTCTTCTTCTTCTTCTTGCAATTCTCTTCTTCTTCTTCTTCTTCTTGCAATTCTTCTTCTTCTTCTTCTTTTTCTTTGTGTGGAGAGAGAGAGAGAGAGAGAGAGGAGAGAGAGAGAGAGAGAGAGAAGAGATGAGAGAGAAAAGAGAGAGAGAGAGAGAGAGAGAGTATTACGCATCACACATGCATGTATGCACTCGTGAATATCTATGCATGCATTTGTATAATTTATACATGCAAATGTGTTTGTGCGCGTGTCAATGTATAGGAGCTTACGTATGTGTGTGGGGGCGGGGTGGGGGTGGGGGTCTTGAGTTTACGTAGTACGTCGTGTATACGAGTGTGTTAATCCTTTTATGCTGATGTGTATGTGTGTGTTGAGTGTGTGGTTTGGGCTTGTGTGTGTTGAGTTGTGCATGTATGAGTTCTCTTTTTTCATGCGGGGTCGTGCATGCGTGACGCACGCAGCAGCACTCCACACACACACACACCCCCACACACACCGCACACACACACACATCGACTCCTCTCCCCCTAAAAGTCCTTTGGATGAGACAATAAACTGATGTCCTGTATGCGAACGCAGGCAGAACATCTTGCGCACACGTTAAAACCCGTTCCGCTTTTCGAAAAAGTAGGCCATTGTGTGCCGGTGGGAACAGATGACAAAATGTTACAAAACCACATACACACGGGGACTAGATGTTTAAAAAAAAAGCACATGCGTTCTCATTCCATTATCCTCGAAATAAAAGAATAAATAAATATTTTTTTAAAACACACACACACACACACAAACACACACAACACACACATACACACACACACACACACACACAACACACACATACACACACACACCACCACACATACACACACACACACACAACACACACACTACACACAACATCACACACACAACACACTACATACACACACACACACACACACACACATAACACACAACACACACACCACCACCAAAAGCACTACTACCACCATCACCACCACCACCACACACAACCACCACACTGGCATAATCCTCTAACATTACTTTATATCCTTTTTCCATATCCAGCAGAACAGAACCAAAAAAAAAACCCAAAAAAAACCACGATGAAGCGGGGCTTAGTGGTACTGACAGCCATGCTGGGCTTGACCTTGGTGTCGGAGGGCAAGAACGTGACGTCAGATCTGCAGCTGATGCAGCACTGGGACGACAACTGGGAGGGCAAGTTCTGCTTCACCCTGCCTTCCCCATTCCTGGGCTATGAGGTCGTCATGCACTTTGACTCCCCCGTCAAAAACATCCAGGTCAGCATTTGCTAAATTCATCTGACTTGGCTTTGACTTGACTGACCTTGACTTGACTGACCTTGACTTGACTGACCTTGACTTGATTGACCTTGACTTGATTGACCTTGACTTGACTGACCTTGACTTGACTGACCTTGACTTGACTGAATTTGATTTGACTTAACTTGACTTGGCTTGGCTTGAGTTTCCTTCACTTTAATTGACTTGACTTTAATTGGCTTGACAACTTGATTTGATTTGACTTAACATTTCTTTACTTTAGTTGCCTTGATTTAACTTGACTTGACTTAAGTGGATTGGTTTTGACTTGATTTGATCGGATTTTTGCCCCGTTCGGATACCTATGGATGTATGTATATATGTATGTATGCATGTATGTATGTATGTATGTATGTATGTATGTATGCATGTATGTATGTATGTATGTATGTATGTATGCATGTATGTATGTATGTATGTATGTATGTATGTATGTGTATGTTGTATGTATGTATGTATGTGTTGTATGTATGTATGTATGTTATGTATGTATGTATGTATGTATGTATGTATGTATGTATGTAAGTATGTATGTATGTATGTATGTATGCATGCATGCATGCATGCATGCATGCATGCATGCCATGCATGCAATGCATGCATGCATTGCATGTATGTATGTATGTATGTATGTATGTATGTATGCATGCATGCATGTATGTATGTATGTGTATGTATGTATGCTGCATGCATGTATGTATGTATGCATGTATGGATGTATGTATGTATGCATGCATGCATGCATGCAGCTGTAGTATTATTAGTATGTATGTATGTATTTTATGTAAGTATGTATAATTATGTATTTGTATGATGTATTTTTAATGTATGATGTATGTGTGTGTGTAGATGTATGTATTATGTGGTGTGTTGTATGTATTATTTATGAGTATGTATCTATTGTGTGTGGTGTGTGTGTATGTATTTGTGTATGTATGAAAGATATTATGTATGTTGTATGTATTTTGTATGTATGTTGTATGTAATGATGTAGGGTTGTATGATGTATGTAGTATGTGTGTGTGTGTAGTATGAGTATTATGTATGTAAGTATGTATGATGTAGTATTAGTTGTTGTATGTATTATGTGTGGGGTTATGTATTTTAGTTTGTATATTATGTTGTATGTATGTATGTATTATGTATGTATTATGTATTATTTGTTGTGTGTATGTTTTTTATGTATGTAGTATGTATGGTGTGTGGTGTGTGTATAATTTATGTTATGTATTTGATGTATGTATTATGTATGTTTTTTTTGTGTTATGTTTTTTGTTTATGTATGTAGTATGTATGAAGTATTTTGGGGTGTATGTATGTTGTATGAGTAATGATGTAGTATTAGGGTAGGATGTTGTAGTAGATGTGTTGTATGTAGTATGAATGTAGTATGATGTATGTATAGAGTATGTATGAATGTAGGGTGTGTTGTAGTTGAAGTTGTAGTATTATGTATGAGGGTGTTGTTGTTGGTAGTAGGAGTATTTAGGATGGATGGAGGGATGGATGGATGTATGTATGAGTATGTTTATGTAGTATTATGTTTGTATGTATGTATGTATGTATTAGTATGTATTATGTATGTATGTATTTTTAGTGGTGTATGGATGTAGTATGTATTTGTAGGATGGAGGATGTATGTATGTAGGATGTTTTGGGGGAGGGATGGAGGGTTATGTAGTATGTTGTGTGTGTGGTGAGGGGGGATGTATTTGATTTTTAAAAAAAAAAAAAAGCATGTTTCCAGGTTTCTTTTTTTGCCTCGTTGTAAAACCCAGAGGCTGATTATTGTTGTTGGTTTTTTTAAAGGAAAATTGGGGAAAGGGGGTTTGGGGGGGGGGTTGGGGAGGGAAGGGGATGGAAAGAGGAAGGTACAGTTTTCAAAAAAGAAATTTGGGGAGAGTTTTAACAGTATAAATAGCATCCCCCCTTCTGGAAAACTGTGCCAGGGAATTCCTCTTTTCTATCCCTTTTTTTTCTTCTTTGCATCTTTATTGCATTCTCTTCTTCTTTGCATTCTTCTTTGCATTCTTCTTCTTTGCATTCTTCTTCTTTGCATTCTTTCTTGCATTGTCTTCCTTTCTTCTCATCAATTCTTCTTCTCTTCATCTTCTTCTTTGCAATTCTTCTTCACTTTCTTCTTCATCTTCTTCGCAATTCTTCTTCATCTTCTTCTTCTTTGCAATTCTTCTTCTTTCGCAATTCTTCATTGCATTCTTCTCCTTTGCATTTCTTTGCATTCTTCTTCTTTGCATTCTTTGCATTCTTCTTCTTTGCATTCGTCTTCTTTGCATTCTTCTTCTTTGTATTATTTTTCTTTGTATTTTTTTTTCTTTGCATTATTTTTCTTTGCATTCTTTTTCTTTACATTCGTTTTCTTTGCATTCTTCTTCTTTCATTCGTTTCTTTGCATTCTTTTTCTTTGTATTCTTTTTCTTTGTATTCTTTTTCCTTGCTTCGTATTCTTTACATTCGTATTCTTTGCATTCGTATTCTTTGCTATCTTCTTCATTCTTCTTCTTCTTTGAATTCTTCTTCATCTTCTTCTCCTTTGCAATTCTTCTTATTCGCAATTCTTTTTTTCTTCTTCGCAATGCTTCTTCTTCGCAATTCTTCATCATCATCATCGCTCTTCTTCTCTTCTTCGCATTCTTCTTCGCATTCTTCTTCTTCTTCGCAATTCTTTTTTCGCAAATTCTTCTTCGCAATTCTTCTTCTTCGCTTCATATTATCTTCTTCTTCTCCTCCTCCCCCTCCTCCTCCTCTCCTCCTCCTCCTCCTCCTCCTCCTCCTCCTCCTCCCCCTCCTCCTCCTCCTCCTCCCCCCCCTCCTCCTCCTCCTCCCCTCCTCCTCCTCCTCCTCCTCCTCCTCCCCTCCTCCCCTCCTCCTCCCCCTCCCCTCCTCCTCCTCCTCCTCCTCTCCTCCTCCCTCCTCTCCTCCTCCACCTCCTCCTCCTCCTCTCCTCCTCCTCCTCCTCCTCCCCTCCTCCTCCTCCTCCTCCCCCTCCTCCTCCTCCTCCTCCTCCTCCCCCTCCTCCTCCTCCTCCTCCCCCTCCTCCTCCTCCTCCTCCCCCTCCTCCTCCTCCTCCTCCTCCTCCCCCTCCTCCTCCTCCTCCTCCTCCTCCTCCCCTCCTCCTCCTCCTCCTCCCCCTCCTCCTCCTCCTCCTCCCCTCCTCCTCCTCCTCCTCCTCCCCTCCTCCTCCCCCTCCTCCTCCTCCTCCTCCTCCTCTCCACACCCTCTCCT
>CM054151.1:3861638-3869138 GCA_028751875.1 Rapana venosa
AAGCATACAAAATAATTGATGCTCCCTGTAAGCATACAAAATAATTAACGCTCCCTGTAAGCATACAAAATAATGGATGCTCCCTTGAAGCATACAAAATAACTTATGCTCCTTTCTAAGTATACAAAATAAAGTGAATGTATCTCAACTACTTAGTCTTGCCAACGAGCCCATAGCACACTCACTCTGGGAACAGTTGACAAAATGGACAAAACTGCATACACACGGGAACTGGAGAGGAAAAAAAAAGCACATGAATGCTTATTCCATTATCCTCGAAATAAAAGAATAAATAAATAAATTTAAAAAAATAAGAAGAAGCCGGCTGGAATCCGAACCAAAAAAAACTTTATGATTGTTACGGGATTGGAACCTTCATTCCCCAGTTCGTGCCCCATGTCTCCGCCCGAGAGATACAGACACCTGCAGTGTTGGTCAGGTCAATTCACCAACTCTCTCAAAACCCCACCCCGTAAACTGAATGTATCTAAACTGTGAAGACCCACTCTTCTCCCCCCCAACGCCCCCCCCATAGCACACCCACTCTGGATAGGGGTCGGCTGTTATCCCAACACATCCACTGTGACGGTCGTCACGGGATTCGAACCTCCGCTCCCCAGCTCCTGCCCCATGCTGCCGGCGCCCTGCGGGTGGGAGGCTCAGCAGAACCCGGGGCCCAACCCTCACGTGCTGTACGGGGCCCTGGTGGGGGGCCCCGGCCCCAGCGACGACTACCGCGATGACCGCAAGGACTACGTCCACAACGAGGTCGCCTGCGACTACAACGCGGCTTCCAGGCCGCTGTGGCTGGTGAGCGGGTTTGGGGAGTGTGTGTTGGGGGGGGGGGGGGGGGGTGAGGGGGGAGTGGGGGACGGGGGGCGGGAGTTTGGGGGAGGGGGGACAGGGGGGGAGGGGGGAGGGGGACGGGAGTGGGGAGAGGGGGGGGTGACGGGAGTGGGGGGGGGGGGGGGGGAAGGGGGGGGCGGGAGTGGGGGGAGGGGGGGCGGGAGTGGGGGGAGGGGGGACGGGAGTGGGGGGAGGGGGGACGGGAGTGGGGGGGAGGGGGGAAGGGAGTGGAAGGGGGGACGGGAGTGGAGGGAGGGGCGGGGGAAGGGGAGCCACTCTGATAGGGAAACAAATACAGTTGCAGTCAGGAAAAAGAAAAAAAATAATGGGTGGCGCTGCTCTTGTGGTGACGCGCTCTCCCCGGGAGAGAGCAGTGCGAATTTCAGGCAGAGAAATCTGCCGTGACTTGAAGTGGTATTAAAATAAAATTTAAAAGAGAGAGAGAGATGGGGGGGGGGGGGGGGATTTGAGGAGGGGGAGTGTGTTGGGGCAGTGGGGAGGAGTGGATGTGTTTTTGCGGTGGGGGAAGGATGAGTGGGGCAGGGAGGATTCGGGGTGGTGGTGGTGTGTGGGATGAGGGGAGGTTGTGGGTGATGGGGGTGGGGGGTGGGGGGGTTGTCTGTTGTGGGTTTTTGGGTGGGGTTTTTTGTGTGTGTGTTTTTTTTGGGGGGATGCAGCTTGGGAGGGTGAGTGATGAGTGGGGATGGTGGACGTGTGTTAAGTGTGTCATTATTTCAATCTCTTCTACAGAAGTACACATGTCCTGAAGGGAAGGGGCAAAGTAGCCAGGGATGCTGTTTAAAAACCAGAGATAACCTTTCTTTTCTTTAGCCTGTCAATATCAGTCATACCTGTTCTGTTTCTTCTCGTCCTCAGCACTTCTGCAGCTTGCAATAGATGACCAACTGCCGGACCCCAGCCAATGCGGCAGCTGCTGAATCCACGCCATGTTTCTTGACGTCATTGTGCAGCCGACCTCGGCTACACTCCGGAATTAAAATTTCGCAATTTTTCCTTCTGTTTTTTCTATGTGACTCTCATATTCCTACCGCACGAACTAAGGCTTCCACAGAAATAAACACCCCTTTTTGTGAAAGACTAGCCTCTGACTCAGAACTCTTGTGATTTTGAACAAATTTGGTAGGTTTGATTTTTTTTAATTTTTCAGCAAACACTGTACCCCCTCAGTTCTTTGTTGTCTGCTAGCTTCCTTACCGCAATATACATGCGCGGGGTCAACACTGTAGGAATACAAGCAAACTTCATTTGATGATTATTTCCAACTCTCATGACTACCTGGTATTGCTCTATGTCCTCAATCCCGAAAAACAAGTACACATTGCATTTTTTCATACTTTAAAAAAATATGTTTTTCCGACTTGCACTCTATACAAGATACTACATGACCCGCAAGCTAATGTAGGAGTGTAACCTAAGGTGGAGGGGGAGGGGAGCTCCCATATACAGGCTGCACACCGGTATTAATTTGGGGGTCATGTAGTATCTTGTATAGAGTGCAAGGGGGAAAAAATGTTGGTGATTTTCACAGAATTTAAAAAAAAAAAAAGTATGAAAAAATGCACTGTGCACTTGTTTTGTGATTGAGGACATAGAGCAATACCAGGTAGTCATGAGAAAGTTGGAAATAATCATCAAATGAGGATTGCTTGTATTCCTACAGCGTTGACCCTGCGCATGCATATTGTGGTAAGGAAGCTAGCAGACGACAAAGGACTGAGTACAGTGTTTGCTGAAAAATTTTTAACATTTAAATCTACCGATTTTGTTCAAAATCACAAGAGTTTTGAGTGAGAGGCTAGTCTTTCACAAAAAGTGGTTTATATTTCTGTGGATGCCTTAGTACGTGCTGTATGAATATAAGAGTCGCATAGAAAAACAGAAGGAAAAGAGTGATTTTTTTAACTCCGGTGTGCGGCCTTTATTTCAATTTCTGTAAACTGTCTGATCATCGTTTACTGCTGCCTTTACAGGAAATGATGGATAGTGTGTTGGATTGTTTTTCTGGTGAAGCACTGTATCGTGATAAATGCTTTCAAAACAAAACTAATATGTATAGCGCAGAATTGATTTATATACTGTTACATACCAGTTAAGTAAAATTGGTGAGAATTGCATGGAAGAAAATGTACAGAAGAAGAAGAGAAAATTTGATTTATATGTCACGATATCAGCTTGTCGATGTTCTATCATATTAGTAAACTTACCACCTACCCGATATTAAACGATTGTGGAAAAAGTTGCTAGCAGGGGTGTGTGTGTGTGTGTGTGTGTGTGTGTGTGTGTGTGTGTGTGTGTGTGTTCCCCATACTTTCTGTATAAGATTGATTTTTTTCTACAGTTTTGCCAGGGACAATGCTCTTGTTGCCTTGGGTTCTATTGCGAGCGCTAAATGTATACTGGATGGGGGAAAGGTTTTCATATGCAAAATCTCACCACTAGTGAACCTCAGAGTTCTAGCCATAAAAAAAAGAAAAAATCGAACCAACGCTGTGTGTCTATCTGTCTGTTCTGTCTGTCTGTCTGTCTGTGTGCATCTGTGTGCGTGCTTGCGTGCGTGAGTGTGTTTTTATTTTATCTTATTTATTATTTTATTTCGAAGATAATGGAATAAACACTCATGAGCTTTTTTACATCCAGTCCCCTTGTGTACGCGATTTTGTGAATTTTGTCATCCGTTCCCACTAGCACATAATGGCCTACTCTTCCGAAGAGCAGAACAGGATTTAACGTGTGGGAAAGATGTTCTGCGTGCGTTCGCAGACGGGACCTCGGTTTATAGTCTCATCCGAAGGACTTTTGGGGAGAGTGGAGTCTGCACTTATGTTAATAACAGAGAAAAATCCCCTTGAACGAGATTCGAACTCGGATCAGCAGATCACGCGGTGTGTGTGCGTGTGTGTGTGTGTGTGTGGGGGGGGGGGGGGGGGGGGGGTCTGCTGTCTGTCTGTCTGTGTCTGTGAGCGTCTGTGTCTCTATGTGTGTGTGTGTTTGTGTATGTGCTCGCGCGCGCGCGCGCGTTCATGCATGCATGTATACGCGCGCGTACGTTCGTGTGAAAATGTCAGAGTGACGTGATTATTTTAGTCCATGAATGCGTGTCTCTTACCCTGGAGAACTGGAAGCTGACGGCAGCATAGCACAACAGAAAGGACGGAGTCCGTTACTCTGAGGCATCCAGTTGTCCCCAGCACGCTCTGACCCGTCCAGCTGAAGGTCCCTCAGTCACTGAGGCAACGCTCGTCCAGCCGCCATGGAAGTCAATAGAGAGGACACTACCCCCCCCCCCCTCCCCCCTCCCACCCCCCCTACCCTTAGGGAGTGTTTTGGTATCGATCATTATCGTCTGCTTGAAGATAACTCTTCTGTGGAAAAAAGCGGAAAGAGTCATCAAAATTTGTCACTGCACTGTAGTATATCATTCATTCATTCTTTCTTTTATTTCGATGATTTATTTTTATTTATTCATTCTTTTATTTTGAGGATAATGGAATAAGCACTCATATGCTTTTTTTTACATCCAGTGTGTGTGTGCAGTTGTGTACATTTTGTCATCCGTTCCCAGTATTACGTCATTTAGCCAAGTTGCCCTGAAGGGATCAAGATGGCGGTGATCTTGTTCCGTGGTTTATCGTTAAATCGACGTCTGGGTAGCTGTGGAAAGCAGGTAGCAGACCATGAAATGCAGGTAGGGCCCAGCAGTGCTCTGAGTGATTGATGCCACAGTTCAAACGCTGTGCTGCTAACACTATCAGTGACTTATCGGCTTTGCCTGCCAGCCCCCACTGCAGCTGTAGGCATCTACAAGTTATAACGAGAAAAGTTTGTCTGTGATGGTTCTGCGAATTTTCCAGGTTGCTGTTCGTTCGGCTCTTCTGAGATGTTAGGCGTTTGGTGGGCAGGGATGTGTCAAGTTAATGACATTGGACATGTGTGCCTCAAGTCCTTCCTCCATCATTTCACCGCTCTGCAAAAAAAAAAAAAAAAAAAAAAAACACAGCTGTTGTGCCTTCAGCATCTGGGCTTTATCACAGTTCTTGATTAAATCATTGACGCTGGGGGCAACAGCAAAGTGAGAGGCTGTATGACCATTGGTTTTCTCTCCCACTCATGGAATTCCACTTTACAGCTTAGTCTTTAGTGATCGACTAGGACTCTCTGACTAGGAGGCTTGACTCGCACAGTCCTTATGTGCTGCAGCCCTGGGGGCTAGCTGGCCTTTGGAGAACATCCCCAACGCTGACTGTCCTTATGCCCACTTGGCCGAGAGAATGGGGATGTACTGTGGGAAAGGCATTTCCACTATAATCAAATTTCCAAAACAGCAGCTGCCTCCTCTGCTGTTTTGGAAGTCATCGTCGAGCACAACGGTCAAACATTTATATTTGGATAATGTTCAATACCTGTGTTTGTTGCAGCTGTTAAATCATGATGTGGAATCCATGCCATGATGACTATCTGGGCTGTAGTGAATGTTGGATTTTTTTTGGTTCTTGGTTAAACATGTTTGTATCCCCGAAGTTCGAATGCGACTACCTACATGATAGGGAAAAGGTCACATACACATAAAAGAAACATCACCATTGGTGAACCTCGGAGCTCTAGCGGAGGATAAGGGAAACATGTTTGTGCCCAGTCCTCTTCCCACTGTCCCCCTGTGAAAGAGTGTGACAGCTTACCACAACAAACTGGTGTCATTCTCTCTTATTATATGCTGGCCCCTAGAGAAGTGAGGTTTCTGAGCCCTGGCTCCCCTACCACCTCATAGGTTATGGGACACCTTTACCTTTTTTTTTTTTTACCTCCTACTGAACAATAACAAAATCAGGAGGCCTTCATCAAAAGAATCCATCTTCGAAAAAAAGAAAGAGAACATCAGATCATACTGTTGCTGAACAACCAGCACTGCAGTCTGGCACCATCAACACAGGACTGACGAGTTGTACGTGGGCAGCAACGCATCCAAACACAAAAAACCACAACCACCATGTAGCACAGTGACAAAGAACACAACATTGCTCAGTTTGCAGTCTAAGGGAAACAACTGTATTCATGTGGGCGGAAGACATGAGTGACTGCCCTTGCAACAAACCTGACATTCCCCCGAGGTTTCGGAGACATCATTTATTTATAATATTTCCAGTATTTTATTCATTTATTGTATTTCCTTTCGGTTATCAGGAGTCTCAGAGCCTATAACAAAATTGTGATTACGTTGGAAATGATGTAAGGAGTCGCCAAATATCCCTGTGGACAGTTATATCAATGATATTCAGCTCTATGGTCGAAGGGGCAGTAAAATAACTTGATGGCTGAAAAACAGTTTTAAAAAATAATTAATTAATAAAATAAATAAACATGAAAATAAATGTTAATAAAATAAAGCCACCCCTCCGCTCCCCCTAAAAAAAATTTTTTAACCAACCCAACCAACCCCTTCACTCCGCACCCCACGCACCCCTCCCCACCCCAGAAAACCCTTTTAAAAAGCAACAGTCTCCCCTCATTCTGTATGCTATGGGGACGGGGTAGCCTGATGGTCACAATGATGCGCTTGTGATCTGCTGACCCGGGCTCGATTCTCGTTCAAGGGGATTTTTCCTCTGGAGTAAACATCAGTGCCGACTCCACCCCACACAGACAATAAACAGAGGTCCCGACACGTACCTGCATTGCCATTCCTGACACTTGCCTCGTCCATGTCAGCATGTTGAGAACAATAATCTATTTGTAGAAGAGAACTGACATTTATACAAAAACTTTTAAAATATGTGAGGGATTAGATCTAAGAAAAAAGTGACCATTTTTTTTTCTTGGTCTGTCCAAAGGAACGTTTCACGCTAATGAGCGACGCTTTTAATTCCTTCCCCTGACAGAAAAAACACAGTTGCCTTCTTTAAAGCTACTAAATTTCATAACAGTTTGTCGCCTGGACACTTTGAATTCCCTCCCATGGCAAGAACATTGCTCCCTTCTTTGCTATTACTAAAATTCATAAAGGCCGCTGCTTCAGGGGAGTTCATTAGGTAAACCCGCAAATTAGTTATTCAACGTCTATTGTTGCACATATCATATCTTTAAAAACGCAACAACAAAAACTGCACTAACTGTAGATATCCCTTGATTATTCGTTCAGCTTCCACAGTATATACTTTAACCTTTTTTAATGAAAATATCCCTATGGATTGTATATTCTAAAACACACACTATTATTTATTTATTTTATTTATTTATACCACTTTAAGTCACGAGATTTCTCTGCGTGAAATTCGGGCTGCTCTCCCCGGGGAGAGCACGTCGCCACAAGAGCAGCGCCACCCCTTTTAGACGCATATACTGACACAAACCCATGGGATCTGACACACGCTGACTTACAGAGAAACTGGTCGTTTTGCCGTGAGAGTGTGCACACGTTTCACAGGCACATAGACAATGGAACAGTAGGTCGACATTGCGTGCTCAGTCCGAAAGTCCGGTAGCCTAGCTTTAGGCTTTAAAAAAATCAGTTTAAAAAAAGAAAGAAAGAAAGAAGAAATGACTGCCGAGTTCACACAGTGTCAATCTGTGAACCCATTTTTGTTTTGTTGTGTTGTGTTTATGCCTAGTCTTGCTTTTAAAAATATAATAAAAGTTCAA
>CM054151.1:3871638-3906638 GCA_028751875.1 Rapana venosa
CCATGTGTATGCAATTATGTAAATTTTGTGATCCGTTCCCACCAGCACACAACAGCCTGGTCTTCCAAAAAGTGGAACGGGTTTTAACATGTGCACAAGATGTTCTGCGTGCGTTTGCACACGGGCCCTCGGTTTATAGTCTCATCCGAAGGACTTCTGGGAAGAGTGGAGTCGGCACTGATGTTAACTCCAGAGGAAAAATCCTCTTGAACAAGAATCGAACCCGGGTCAGCAGATCACGAATACATCACTCTAACCACCAGGTATCACGTCCGGACTTTAGTTTGATTAAGAGGAGTTGAGCCCCTAAGTAATAGGCAGTACCATTGTTAAATTTCAAAGGGAGAGAAAAAAATCCATCCTCAAACGGATTTCTCATAGAGACTGGAGGGGAAAAAAGGCGCTTAACTCATTGCTAGTGCTACACTGTTACTAGTCTCAAGTTTGATCAAGATATTTTCAACATGTCTCAGTCAGTCAGTGTTATTTATGTCACAATATCATGTGCCTGTGTGTTGTTATTGCACTGGTCATGTTTTGTGCACTGAAGCAAAAGAAGAGCACAGCACAGAGAGATTGTAGTGCATTTATATCTAGATCATGTTTTACAGAATGCAGCAAGAATGATTTATTATTATTTACGTTGGTGTTTGTGGTTTAACTTTTTAGAATTTTGTTTTACAACCATGATGGATACTGAGATAGTGCAGTCCTTATTCACAACATACAAGACAATGAGTCATCTTTTTCCAATTCTTTTAAGATGTCTTAGAAAGTGGAAGATATCTTCACAGTGTAGCAACTGTTGACTACAGTTAGCTCATGGGAATTTTGGAACTAATGGCAAATTTTATGAAATAATGAAATTGTTATGAATGAAAAACGCCTTGGGCTTTGCTTTTTTTTTACATGATGGCAAAATATTGATCCCCAAATAAGATAATTTAATACTTTTTTAATGGGTTATGTGTTTTCACGTTTCAGAGGTTGTGGTTGCACCACCTTCTGCTTACCTCATGTATGTGCGAGATAAGCTGAACAAGAAGGTTCACGTGTCGGCGCAAAACTGCTACAAAGCAGACAAAGGGGCATTCACAGGAGAAATCAGGTCTGTCCAGTGTCTTTGCATGTGAATTTTGATGATAGCTTTTAGTTTTTGCACTAGCCAGTGCCACCAAATTCCCTCCTTTAGTTTTACTGCAGAACTTTACTTACAGAAGTTGTCAATTATGTGAACGTTATGAGTTTCAGGCAGGCATTTTGCTTTTGTTTGTTTTGTTTTTTACCTTTAATTTTTAAGTCTTTATCATTTTTAAATGAGCCGTATTTTTTAATGCAGATCCGAATTCATTAATGTAAAATAATTAATTTTGTGTGATGCCATTTGTATTGATATGACATTGATAATGATATGAGCTGTGGCTAACTTGGTCACAAAGTATCTATTCTGATTGTGTATTGATCATGAATTTTCTTTTTTCTTTTTTAAATTTCAGTTTGAAATTGAATTGACTTACTCATCTTACTGAACTAAAGTGTAATATATTGTGCACAAGACTTTTTCTCAAACTTTGCATTTTGGTTTGATATTTGGCATAATATTGATATTTAGCCTAGCATTTCCCTCTAGTCTCAATGTATCATACTCTAGGCTGGTTCCTATTGTAACTGTGTGCGCAGTAATGATATTACCTGATCTCTATTCTTGGTGGTAACTTGCTTTTTATCTTGTGTGTGATAGAACAATATCTTTTGGACTGTATGTATCTTCCTTCTCTTGGAAAATTATTGAATTAGTGTAGGTTGTAGTCAGGTTTTTATTTTATTTTTAAAAGAAGTCTTGTCCATTTTACTTTCACTTCCATACTGTTAGAAGTCTTTGATTTTGTACAGTGTGGTTTTGTTGGGTTTTTTTATAACTATATTGATATGGAATAAGTTCAGCGATGTGTGTGTGTGTGTGGTGTGTGTGTGTGTGTGTCACTGTGTGTGTGTCACTGTGTGTGTGTGTGTGTCACTGTGTGTGTGTGCGTGTGTGTGTGTGTGTGTGTGTGTGTGTGTGCAGCCCTGGCATGATCAAAGACTGTGGAGGAGAATGGGTCATCCTGGGTCACTCGGAGAGAAGGCACGTGTTCGGAGAGTCTGACCAGGTGAGTGAAAGACACTCTGCTTCGTCATCCGTACTCCCACGCAGAATGATAAATAATGTGCATGCAGACGAGGACTATTATGGTTTCTGAATGAATCTAAAATGTTAAAAACCCCAACAAATTCTCACCAAGAAAACCCCACCTCCCAATTCTTAGAACCAGTAAAACTGTCCTTCTCTGTGTATATTTGTTCTTTGTGTTGTTTGTATATGTGGGGACGGGATAGCTCAGTAGTCAGAGCACTCACTTTCCTCAAGCTAAGGTTAAGCAGCATTGAGCGTGGTTACCAAGTGGATGAATGACCTTTCGCGTGCCTTGGCTTCAGTACAGTCCCCAATTTCACTCAGCTGTAAATGTTATGAAAAGAAGTAAGCCTGAATAATCCATTATAATGGTAATAATAATAAATGGAATTTATATAGCACTATATCTTGCAAAAACAAGTGACTCTATAGTCTGTGTTTCTTGAAAAAAATCAATCTAAATCTACCATTTATACACACTCACGCACACACACACACACACACACACACACAGATATATAGATATATATAGATACACACACACAAGCATAGCAGTTTGTTTCCTCTGTGGGTTTTTTAAACTAGAGAAGATGTTTTATCTTTTCCTACCACAAAAATGCCCAGTTCATTCATTCCTTTTTCCTCTTTTTCAAATTTTCTGTATTTTTTTCCCCCTTGTGTTCACTTATGCCCACGTAAGCTATACAGTGTGGCAGTGGAGAAGAGTGAGTGTTGGGTGTGTGTGGGTGTTTGCAGCTGATCAAAGAGAAGACAGTGGTTTTTGTGTGTGTGTGTGTGTGTGTGTGTGTGTGTGTGTGTGTGTGTGTGGTCACTTCTGTGCACATATGCTATACAGCGCGGCAGTGAAGAAGAGCGAGTGTTTGGTGTGGGTGTTTGCAGCTGATTGGTGAGAAGACAGGTGTGTGTGTGTGTGTGTGTGTGTGTGTGTTCACTTATGTGCACATATGCTATGCAGTGGAGAATAGTGTCTGTGGTGTGTGTATGAAGCTGATCAGAGAGAAGACAGTGTGTGTCACTGTGTGTGTGTCACTGTGTGTGTGTCATGTGTGTGTGTGTGTGTCACTGTGTGTGTGTGTCACTGTGTGTGTGCTTGCAGCTGATCAGAGAGAAGACAGCTTTATTTGTGTGTGTGTATGTGTGTGTGCTTGCAGCTGATCAGAGAGAAGACAGTGTGTGTGTGTGAGTGTGTGTGAGTGTGTGTGTGTGTGTGTGAGTGTGTGTGTGTGTGTGTGCTTGCAGCTGATCAGAGAGAAGACAGCTTTATTTGTGTGTGTGTGTTCACTTATGTGCTTATATGCTATTCAGTGGAGAAGAGTGTTTGATGTGTGTATGTATGTATGTAGCTGATCAGCAAGAAGATAAAGGGATTTTTTATGTGTGTGTTCACTTATGTGCACATATGCTATGCAGTGGGGAACAGTGTGTGTGTTTGATGTGTGTGTGTGTATGTTTGATGTGTGTGTGTGTGTGTTTGATGTGTGTGTGTGTTTGATGTGTGTGTTTGATGTGTGTGTGTGTGTTTGATGTGTGTGTGTGTGTTTGTGTTTGATGTGTGTGTTTGTGTTTGATGTGTGTGTTATATGTGTGTGTGTGTTTGATGTGTGTGTTTGATGTGTGTGTGTGTTTGGTGTGTGCGTGTTTGATGTATGTGTGTGTGTGCATGTTTGATGTATGTGTGTGTGTGTGTTTGATGTATGTGTGTGTGTGTGTTTGATGTATGTGTGTGTGTGTGTTTGATGTATGTGTGTGTGTGTGTTTGATGTATGTGTGTGTGTGTGTTTGATGTGTGTTTGATGTATGTGTGTGATGTGTGTGTGTGTGTGTTTGATGTATGTGTGTGTGTGTGTTTGATGTATGTGTGTGTGTGTTTGATGTGTGTTTGATGTATGTGTGTGTGTGTTTGATGTGTGTTTGATGTATGTGTGTGTGTGTGTTTGATGTGTGTTTGATGTGTGTGTGATGTGTGTTTGTTTGATGTGTGTGATGTGTGTGTTTGATGTGTGTGTGATGTATGTGTTTGATGTATGTGTGTGTGTGTGTTTGATGTGTGTGTGTGTGATGTATGTGTGTGTGATGTATGTATGTATGTATGTATGTGTGTGTGGTTGCAGCTGGTTGGGGAGAAGACGGGGTTTTGCCTGGAGCAGGGCCTGAAGCTGATCCCCTGTGTGGGGGAGAAGCTGGAGGAGAGGGAGGCCAAGAAGACGGAGGAGGTGGTCTTCAGGCAGATGAAGGCCATCGCAGGTGAGTCCTGTCTGAGAGAGAGAGAGAGAGAGAAAGAGAGGGAGGAAGAAAGAGAGAAGGAAGAAGTGAAATAAAGGAAGAAGAAGAAGGAAAAGGGGTAGGAGGAGGAGAAAATAGGAGAAGAAGAAGAGAGTAGGGGGAGAAAAGAGAAAGAAGTAGGGAAGAAGAAGAAGAGAGTAGGGGAGAAGAAAAGTAGGAGAAGGAGAAAGTAGGAGAAGAAGAAAAGTAGGAGAGAGAGAAGAAGAAAAGTAGGAGAGAAAAGAGAAAAAGAAGAGTAGGAAAGAGAAAAGAGAGTAGGAGGAAGAAGAACAGAAGACTAGGAGAAGAAGAAAAGAAGAGTAGGAAAAGAAGAAAAAGACTGTTTTGTGCTCCAAATCATTTGTATGTAAAAGCTTTACACATGTGCAATAATGTTATAGCTATACTCATATACAGTCTGAAGAGCTCACACACGCTCACGCATGCAGAACATCTTGCACACACTTGAGAACCTGTTCTGCTTTTTAAAGGAGTAGGCCATCATGTGCTGTTGGAAGGGGGTAGCAAAATTGACAAAACTGCATACACATGGGGGACTGTATATAAAAACGAACATGAGTGCTTGTTTCCATTGTTTTCAAAGTAAAAGAATATAAAAAAAAATTAAAATTTTAATAATGCGCACACACACATGCATACCTACACACACATACTCACACACACGCACACACATTCATGCACACACATACTCACACACACACACACACACAACAGTTTTCACTAACACCACACACTCGCACGCACACACATACTCACACACACGCATCACCACACATCACACAAACACACACACACACACACAAACACACACACACACACACCCCACACACACACACACACACACACACACACACACACACACACTCACACACACACACACACACACACACACACACACACACACACTTCTGCCTCCTGTAGTCCCCTCAGCCTTGGTGGGAGCAATACCTGGAGCGGCTCTGCCAGTCAGTGCATGCATGGCGTCTCTGCCAGACTGTTGCAGGCAACAGTGGAGGGAGGGAGGGTTGTGGCCTGCTTTGGCTGTCTCCTCTTCTTCTGCCTCGGGACTGCCCCTGTCCTGTTTATTCATTTATTGTATGTTTGTCCGTCGTGTCCGACGATGACCGCCAAAACAGCAGAGGAGGCAGCTGCTGTTTTGGAAACTGGGCAGAAATTTGATGATAGTGGAGATAGCTGCCTTGCCCACAGTACATCCCCACTCTTTCGGCCAAGAGGGCATAAGGACAGTCAGCGTTGGAGATGTTCTCCAAAGGCCAACCAGCCCCCAGGGCTGCAGCACATAAGGACTGTGCGAGTCAAGCCTGCTAGTCAGAGAGTCATAGTCGATCACTAAAGACTAAGCTGTACAGTGGAATTCCATGAGTGGGAAAGCCACTGGTCATACAGCCTCTCACTTTGCTGTTGCCCCCAGCGTCAATGGTTTAATCAAGAACTGTGATAAAGCCCAGGCGCTGATGGCATAATATATTCGTTTATATCGAGGATAATGTGCTTTTTTACATCCAGTCCCCATGTGTATGTAGTTTTGTCAGTTTTGTCATCTGTTCACACCGGCACACAATGGCCTACTCTTACAAAAAGCGGAGCAGGATTTAACGTGTGCGCAAGATGTTCTGCGTGCATTCGCACATGGGGCCTCGGTTTACAGTCTCACCCAAAGGATGAGAAACAGAAGTAACTAGGTGCAGTCTCTTCACTTCTCCCTGTCCAAGCCCCACACCTGCCTCACTCCTCCTCCACCAGGGGGACGGGACAGCCTGGTGGGTACAGTCAGGTAGTCCTCATCTGCTGACCCAGGTTCGATTCGCGTTCGAGAGGATTTTTTCCCCTCAGGAGTTACCATCAGTGCCGACTCCACTTTCCACTAAAGTCCTTCGGATGAGACTATAAACTGAGGTCCCGTTTGCGAACGCACACAGAACATCTTGCGCACACGTTAAAACCTGGTCCGCTTTTCAGAAGAGTAGGCCATTGTGTGCCGGTGGGAATGGATGACAAAATTTACAAACTGCTTACACACTGGGACTGGGTAAAAAAAAAAAAGCACATGAGTGCTTATTCAATTATCTTCGAAATAAAAGAATAAAATTACTCAAAACCCATTGCTGATTCCTGCAGTACAGTGCAACAAACAGAGCGATGTGATACCATACTAGACTACACTAGTGATGCGGAGTGTGCTGGCTGTGTGTGTGTGTGTGTGTGTGTGTGTGTGTGTGTGTGTGTGTGTGTGTGTGTGTGTGTGTGTGTGTGTGTGTGTGGTGTGTGTGTGCTGGCTCTGTGTGTGTGTGTGTGTGTGCTGGCTGTGTGTGTGTGTGTGTGCAGACAACGTCAAGGACTGGAGCTGTGTGGTGATAGCCTACGAGCCAGTGTGGGCCATCGGCACCGGGAAAACCGCCTCGCCCGACCAGGCCCAAGAAGTCCATGCCGCCATTCGCGGCTGGCTTTCCAAAAACGTCTCCGCTGATGTGGCCGCCGGTACCCGGATTATATACGGAGGTGGGCAGCAAGATGTGTGTGTGTGTTCGTGTGTTTACATGGGTTGATTTGTTTATTTGTTTGGTCTTTTTTTTTTCTGTTAATGGCAGATGTTCTTGCTTAACCCTCTTGTCCCCGATCTGGTCGCAGCCGACAGTAACGGCAGCTGCTGCTAGATTCCAATACGACCGCAGCCGACAGTTGGTGCTGCCACGTGGGCAGTACTTTCCCATCACACACAGATCTCGTGGTTTTCACACTGTGTGTCTGAAAATTGGTGGGGCGATGCAGGGAGGGTGTCAGAGGATTCCAGTGATAAATTTAGACCACTAACATGCGTGTAGTGGGGAGGGAAGGAAGAAATAACAGCCAGCGACCGGAACGCTTTTCAGTGGTGCAGCGTGGCGGGAAAAAATGGCGTTTTCTTTAGAAGCAGACGATCCATCTGATTAGGGAGACAATAAATTGAATGTTATTGTCTTGGAAGTAGAAACATTTGAACGAGAATTGTTAAGTGAGTCCAATATTAAACGATTACGAGGAAGAGGAGGAAGGAAATGTTGCAGTTAGGGAGAAGAGTGAGCCAGAAAATAATGTGCTACAGGGCACATTCCTGACCTGTGCTACACACACGGACTGTGGAGAAATTTGACCTCCCGGCCGGTCGCGGCATAGACGCCTGAAAACGTGATGCCTTGTGACTGTTTTCTCATTATTACCACACTTTTGCTTTGAAACTGCAATGGCAGAAATGAACAGATATGCTGATAATGAAAATAGCAAGAAGGAAAATAAAATAGGTCTCCGTCTGCCAAGGTTGACAGGTGAGAGCAATGGGTACACCCCCCCCACACACACACACACACACACACATCCATAATTTGTGCTTTTTGTGATGTGATGTGACCCTGTGCCACCACTACAACTACTTTAGAGACTACCAACATTAAAATTTTGTAGAGTTACAGAAGTTCTGTGTTGTTTCGAATTTGTCACACCTATGCTGTGACAATGGTGACAGTGTGACAGTCATGTACAATAATACACTTCTGTACACTTAACAAACATGTGGTAGCACACGCAGATATAAACTGCAGTATAAAGGTCACATGTTGATTGAATATGACTTGTTTTCAAAAGAAAAAATAGTTAAACAAAACTTCTGTCTCCTCGAGACATACCATAAAACAACAGGTGCTATGGGGACATTGTGTGACACATCCTTGAAGTACTATTGCACATAACTATTGGTAAACACATCAGCTGGGTATCACTTCCTTATTCGACACTAATATGCTTGAACTATTGTCAAATCCATGCAGGATTTGCTGTTTATTCATATATACCATATTTTTACCTGTCATTGGTGACAAATAAGGTTACAATGACAAGACATCTGGTGACCAGACACATAAACTTGCGCCTAAATGCAAGTACAAAGACATGGCTAGCTTGTGACAAAATTTCAGCTTGATAACTTGTCATGCACACACACAATTGCCTTAGGAGTAAAGTAAGTCAGATGGAGGTAGAAAACCTGCAAAGAATTCAAAATCTACAGGCAGTTTAGCTCTGTAGAATCCAACAACAAGAGGGTTAAATCACTATTGGTGAAAAGATTTATGGGGCTGTTAATATTGTAGGAAAGGGGTGGAGTGGTCTTGTCGTTAACAGGCTGAATACATGAAAACCAATCATGGCTGAGGGCGCAGGTTTGAATCATTGTGGAAGAATCTGTTAGTGGGGACATTTTCTCCCTGGATTTCGACTCCATTCCTCTGCAAGTCCTAGAGATGAGGCTATAAGCTGAGTTGCTGTGTGCAGTTGCTTGCATAATGGCTTGCTCACCGCTTAAAAGCCATTCATCTTTTGTACATCAGGCCATGTACTGTCAGGGGACGGGATAGCTCAGTGGTCAGAGCGCTCGCTTTCCCCACAGCCAATGTTAAGTAATATCAAGCGTGGTGACCAATTGAATGGGTGACCGTTTGCATGCCTTGGCTTCAGTACAGTTCACCCAGCTGTAAATGGGTACCTGTCTCTTTAGGGTCAGGAGAGGTAAAGCAGTAGGGAGAGGAGATGGGCGCCGCCCTCAATATGCTGGCCCCTGGAGAAGTTGAGGTCTCTGATGCCTCGCTCCCCTACGACCACCTAGGTTATGGGGGGACACCTTGGCCTTTTACCATGTACTGTCAGTAGCAAAGCTGCCAACCTTTCCTTTTTTCCCAGATTTGTTCCAGGTTGTAGCCACGATTCTGCTTTTTAACCCTTGTACAAATGCGTCACCAGGAGGCACCGTGGTCGAGTGGTTTAGGCGGTCAACTCGTGATCCAGAGGTCGCGGGTTCGATCCCCGCTCGGCTCGGTGTTGTGTCCTTGGGAAAGACACTTTACTCCTATTTTCCTCACTCCACCCAGGGGTACAAGTGGGTACCAGCTCTGCTGGGGGGGAAGTATCTGGCGACAGACTAGCGTCCTGTCACAGGGGTGGTGAAAAACCATCAGTTCGCTTAACGCTACAGAAACGGGATAAGCTCCGGCTCTATGGGCCTTCTGGCTGAAAGAACATACTTACAAATGCGTCACCAGGCACTTTCATTTGGTAAAGTATTTCAGTCAAGGAAAGTAACTTTTGACAATTTTAAATCGTCACATAACACAAATTGATGAAATATATTTGCATCTTCTTTCACTGCAAATGGTGACATTTGCTGCATTTTGTATTAACGAAAGTACGCACTGGGCCAGGCACTTTTTTGCATTCATGCTGGTGTTTCCAAGCATCAAAATTTAATCTTGACACCTCATCATTTGTTGCTATCGGTATGGCGATCGCTTCCATCAAACTTGCCAGCAACCGCTTCTAGGTCACTCTGGTTTCATTGACTCGATCAGTCTTAACAATACTCTAATGGCAAAAGACATCAAATCTGCTCTATAGCTGTCCAAATCCTCTCTCAGCAGACATCCTTACCATCGCCGACAACAAAATTTACTTAGCAAAGTTTAAAAAACTCATAATTAGCTCAAAACCTTAGTAATTTAGACACAGTAAAGTGCACACATCAGGACACATCTTGTTGACATCAGACAGCAATTCTCACAAGAGTCGTGTATATGCAATCAAGTATGACAGCACCCCATGTATCTATCGGAGCTGTGCCTGTGAGGAGGGGTGTGTTCTCAAAAACAAAGATGTTCTGTGCACTCGTCAGTCTCCACGAGGCTTTGTGATTTTAAAGTTTTGTGTGGCGGACATAGTGACATAACTGCACATGAGAAGATCTCCTGTTGTATAGCTCTCCTTTGAATTTCTTTGTACCACTGACTCTGTGGTGTGTCTGTGTGTGTGTGTGGTGTCGTGTCATGTGTTTTGTGGTGTGGTGTGATGTGGTGTGTGTTTGCGTGCACGTGCATGCATGCATGCGTGTGTGTGTTTGCGTGCGTGCATGCGTGTGTGTGTGCAGGCTCTGTGACAGCGGACAACTGTCAGGAGCTGGCCAAAAAAGCAGACGTGGACGGATTTCTGGTGGGCGGCGCTTCCCTGAAACCAGACTTTGTCAAAATCATCAACGCCCGGAAGTAGGGCAGTAAGTGAGCTAAGGGTGGTGGTGGGGGGGGAGGTTATCTTCTCCTGCCGTCCACTGCGCTGCTGCAGACGCTGGCGCTGTGAGCTCCTCCGCCGACCGGCTGAGACAGCGGTGGTGGAGGAGGGAGGGAGGGCACTGCTTGCAGATCCATGTGTGGAGTGCCAGTGCACAGTTCTGACTTCATCCCTTCTCTTCTTTTTTTCCCTTGTTGTGTTGACATGGGGGGGGGGTGGGGGGGGAGGCTGTTTTTTTTGTATGTCGGTGCTTTAGAACAGGAGTAGCCCTGTGCAAATGTTTGCTTTTATGTGTGTGAATGTGTGTGTGAATGTGTGTGTGTGTGCTTATTACTGATGGATGCTTGTCTGTTTCCTACATGTATGTCAGTATTTTCATGGATTGGTTGGGTAACCAGTCCAGTTTTGCATGTCTCCATATGTTACTGGGCTGGAGGAGGAGTGGGGAGGGGGAGTGGTAAGGGAGAGATCAAGTAGAAGGTGGGGGAAGAGGAAGGAAAAGGTGATGTGGAGGTTTGGGGGGGGGGGGGGGAATGAGAGGATGGGGAGTCATCCATTGAGAGAAAAAAAATATCCAGAATGTGGTCAAATTCGTATTGTGACATTCAATCTGAGATTCCTGGAGAAAGTATGGATGGGTCAGAAATAAAACCTTCAGATAGGTCAGAAGAAAACTGGGAGATTTTCAAGTCGCTCTTTTGCCGTATAGTAAGAGTGGCATTGAGAAAAAAGAAAGCAGTGATTTTCATATTGAAAGATGGGTGACTATGGATCGTCTGTGCCATGGCTGGGAAAGGACTTGCCAAACAATGTCAGGAAAAGAAAAACTATTATGGGGTTGTCCAGTGTCTGTACTTACTGTGGAAAGGGTATTGAAAGCTCAGTTGTTTTTTTTCAGAAGGTTGTACATGTATCCAGTAGTCAGTATAGTTACATATGCAAATCCACACTTCCTTGTACTTAGAAATTTGAAAATGTGTGGATCGTAATGTTCATATAGAAGTTACGTAAAAGAGTTGAACACATTTGATTTATTTCAGTATCTACACGCAAACTTTCTCGTCTTTCATTTGGTTAGAAATTTATTTAAGTTTTGTTAAGAGCGCGGATTTTATTGTTCATACACAAAACTGTACAAAGGAATTTTTAGATAATATAAGCAGTGTGTTGTATATTGAATATCCACTGTTACGATGTATGCAGTGAGTGTGACTAAGATGGCTTTTTGTTCTCTTCTGTATGAATTTTGTTGTTGTTGTTGGAAAAGTCCTCATCTCATGTCTGTCTGTCCCTGGGGGCTCCCTTACCATGCAGTGTGACATGTTCATTTCCCTGCCAATATCACTGGTATAATTATGTGTGTATGATTTATCCCCCTTCTACTTTTCCCCAGAGTGTGGTTAAGCCCCGCTGATCTGTGAAGGAGCTGTGTAGAGATCTGTTAGCCGACTTCTTTCCTCTCTCAACCTTTCTGTCAGGAGAAATTTGAATAAAGTCATCACAGAAGCATTTTTCTTCTCTGTTGTGTAATGGAGAGAGAAGGAGAGAGAGAGGACCAAGTACGCATTGAAAGACAAGTGGAAGGCACACACACACGTGTGTTTTTACTCTCTCTCTCTATCTCTCTCTCTCTCACACACATACACACACTCACATCTGATAAACACTACAAATTAAGTTCATTTCTGTCTTCTTTTTCTTTTCTGTTTCCTTGTCTAGAGCTGTTAGGTTCACCAATGGAGAGTTTTTGTGTATATTATGCGACCGGTTTTGTCCACCTTGAAGGTAGCCGCATTCTGACTTCAGGGACAATGCTGGGTGTGTTCATGTTTTCATAACCCACCGAGTGCTGACGAATTACAGGATCTTTAACATGCATATTGGATCTTCTGCATAAATATACATGAAGGGAATTAAGGCACTGGCAGGTCTGTACATAAGCTGACCTGGGAGATCGCAAAAATGCCCCGCCCTTAAATCACCAGACGGCACTGAGATTCAAACCCAGGATTCCATGGACCCACGGGGTTAAAGTCAAACAGTCTTAACCACTTGGCTATAGTGTCCGTCCTATCCACTTCATTACTTTGATGTTCAGTGTGAAATGTTTGTCTGCAACACAGGCAGGCACACACACACACACACGTACATCCCCAGTGTATAAAACTCCTATGTAATGCCCCCAAATTTTGGACAACAGGTCATTTCAGTATCAATCAACAAAACCTGTCATGTCCAGGCACATCAGGTTTACTGCAACAGCCAAACTGCAGAAAATCAACAAATAATCATCTTTCTACACATTCCCTGACATTCCGCTCGTAACATTTTACATAAACACAGTTCTCCAAGGTAAGGTTGAGAGGCAGAAGGAAAAGAGGCAGACCACCAACATCCTGCATTGCCAGCATCACTGAGGTCAGTGGTCTGGGAGGAGGGCTACAGGAGATGGTAGAACTCAGCAGAGACGGAGAGAGAGAGATGGCGAACCCTGGTGGTGGTGTGTAGAGCTTGACTGTCAACGGCAGCGCTGAAGACAGATAAATGACAGGCAGCATTTTACATCGGTCGATATCATAATTATCTTCTCCCTATTTACAGCTGTCAGTTTCCCCCACTCTCAGCTGCTGTGTCCATTCCATCCCAACCCAGCTGGTGCTGATTACAGCAGGAACTGACCACACTTGGACTTGGTAAAAGAAAGGGGCGCTCTAAGTTTAGCACTCTGAGTGACGTTGGATTTGTGCGCTGTGTATTATTGGGGTTATTGTGCTTTGGCACAATGGGGACAGTCCATGATAAAATGAAATCCATCTCTTGGAACAGATAATCAAATTTGGAACATATTCTTTCCTCAAGCTATTTGGAAAAGAACACACACACACACACACCACCCATAGCACTACCAGTCAAAGCAAGTTTACATCCACAGGTGGATCGGTGGTCTTGAGGTAAGGCACCTGCCAAGAAAGCAAAAAGTCCAGGTGGAATAGTGTGGTGGCTTGATCCCCATTTGGGCGTGAAACTTTTCCCCCCATCTATTAGACCGTGAGTGGTGGTCTGGGTGCTAGTCTTAAGGATGAGATAATAAACCGAGGTCCTGTGTGTTACACATGATTATTTAGCGCACATAAAAAAGAACTCACCGTACTAAGAGTTGTCCCTGGCAAAATTCTGTAGAAAATAATCACTCTGAAAGGGAAACAAACACAGTTGCAGACAGAATACGAAAACAAAAATTGGTGGCGCTGCTCCTGTGGCGATGCGTTTCCCCCGGAGAGAGCAGACTGAATTTAATGCAGAGAAATCTGTGGTGACAAAGTAGCATGAAATATAAAAAATTTAATAAAAAAAAATGGTAGTGAAAAACATGAGAAGATTCACATTGTGTAATTACAAGGTACATTTAAAGCTGTCACACCTTTCCCTTCCTCCCAGTTCTCATAGGATTCCGGCAGGCTCCTGCCCAGAGAGAATCTGTAACGGGCTTATTGGGAAGGGTGTGTTTTCTATGTGTTTTAGATTAAACCGAGTTCGTTCCAAGGGCGATAAGTTAGGTATTTTTCATGATAAAGGCTTGTTCTCTCCCTTAGATCGTCTTTGCATTTTTCTCTCTTTGATATGATTATATCTGACGATTAGTAGTAGTAGTAGTAGCTTTCCAATTAGACAAGGGATTTTTTGGGAGAGAGAGAGAGAGATATGAATCATTCAAATTGCCATTCAATAATTCATAAATCAAGAAATCAATGAAATACCACAAAAGTTAACCAATCCAATGAATAAACAAGACCAATTAAACAGAGACAAACTCCCCTCCCTGACACCCTCCTCCCCTAAACAGACAACCTCCCCCAAAAATCAAACACACACACACACACACACAACACACTGCACGTACATGTGCACAGAGAGAGAGAGAGAGAGAGAGAGAGAGAGAGAGAGAGAGAGAGAAGAGAGAGATGCATCCTTTGACAGTCAACAAATACTTTCTTTTTTTTTTACAAAACAGATCAACTGCAATAAAAACAAAAGCAACATAAGAAAATAAAAACAGAGATGCCTCACCCCTACCCACCCCCTTCTGTGGGAAAAACCAAGGAAACTACAAAAGAAAAAAAAACTAGCTAAAAATCGAAACAAGCCCAAAAAGCTCTCCCACCCCACCCTAGGCATTTGGCATTTATTTTTAGACAGGCCCCTGGTACAGCCTGTATTCTTCTCATCAAAAGCAGAAGTCATAATCGCCTACGTGATGCAAGTGTAGGCAACAGTCAAACTTTTACCAATATATTTTTTGGGGGAAAAAGCCGCAATACAGAGCTTCATTATCACCACACCAACAAATAGATCTACGTCTGTGACGTGATACTCTCCAACCGACAGTTTGCAGACGACATGTCGCTGTGAAATTTCATGATTATAATTATGTCAGTGAAAAGTTAATTCGATAAAAACGGTAACCGTCATTTTAAAAGCTGCCCTGTGTTTTTAAATCATTTTGTCTTGTACCGCTGTTTTGTTTCAGTGGAAATTATGTGAGTATGATATGTATTTGTGTTGTTATTGTTAACAGTTACAGATAGTTCGTGTTGCCAGAGCGAAATGTGGGAGGGGGTGATAATTATTTTCCATGTACATCGTTTTGGTTTGGTTCAGTTTGAGACTGCTTGCTCACTTTTTGGTTTGCTTTTGGTACGCAGTAGACTATTCATGGGATGGATGAGAATGTTGGATTTTTGTATACACGTTAAAACCCGTTCGGCTTTTCGAAAAAGTAGATCTATACCATTGTGTGGCGGTGGAAACGGGTGACAAAATTTACAAAACTGCAAACACATGGGGAGTGGATGATATAAAAAAAAATTTTAAAAGTACACACGAGTGCTTATTCCACTAATAATAATAATAATGTATGGAATTTATATAGGCTGAATCTTGTAAAGCAACAAATCAAAGGGCTCAGATGACTTTTTTTTTTAAATATATTTTATATCGAGGATAATGGAATAAGCACTCGTGTGCTTTTTTTTACATCCACTACTCGTGTGTATGCGGTTTTGTAAATTTTGTCATCTGTTCCCACCGGCACACAATGGCCAACTCTTTCGAAAAGCGGAACAGGATTTAACGTGTGCGCAAGATGTTCTGCATGCGTTCGCACACGGGGCCTCGGTTTATAGTCTCATCCGAAGGATGGAAGTAAAAGAATAAATAAATTAAATTGATATGTTTGTCCGTCGTGTCCGACGATGACCTCCAAAACAGCAGAGGAGGAAGCTGCTGTTTTGGAAACTGGGCAAAAAGTTGATTATAGTGGAGATGCCTTGCCCACAGTACATCCCCACTCTCGGCCAAGTGGGCATAAGGACAGTCAGCGTTGGAGATGTTCTCCAAAGGCCAACCAGCCCCCAGGGCTGTAGCACATAAGGACTGTGCGAGTCAAGCCTCCTAGTCAGAGAGTCATAGTCGATCACTAAAGACTAAGCTGTAAAGTGGAATTCCATGAGTAAGAAAGCCACTGGTCATACAGCCTCTCACTTTGCTGTTGCCCCCAGCGTCAATGGTTTAATCAAGAACTGTGATAAAGGCGCTGATGGCAAAAATTAAATAAATACAGTGTGTCTGTATGAGTATTGGATGTGTGATTTTTAACGGAAGATAAGGTTATTAAGGGCAGAGAACAAAAGTTACTTTTTCGCACACACACACACACACACACACACACATGTTGCGTAACTTGATATAGTGTGTTGTGCATATGATAATGAAAATAGCACAATGTGTATAATATCGTTATTATATGCACACCGTTTCATGCATAGAACAATACATTTTCGATCTAATTTGCTCGGTATTGCGTTAAGCAGCTTCGCTTTTCATAGCAGGTTGTGCTCACATGACAATTATTTCTATTCATTTCGTTTTATTTTATTTTATTTACTTATTTTATTTCGAGGATAACGCAATAAGCACTCATGTGCTTTTTTACATCCAGCCCCCATGTGTATGTAGTTTTGTAAATTCTGTCAACTGTTCCAGCCGGCGCACAATGGCCTACTCTTTCAAAAATCGGAACAGGCTTTAACATGTGCGCAAGATGTTCTGCGTGCACTCGCACTCGGGACCTCGTTTATAGTCTCATCTAAAGGACTTTGGGGGGGAGTTGAGTCGGCACTGATGTTAACTCCAGAGGAAAAATCCCATTAAATGGGATTCAAACCCGGGTCGGCAGATTGTCACCCCATTCAGATAGATAGATAGATAGATAGATAGATAGATAGATAGATAGATAGATAGATAAGAGAGAGAGAGAGAGAGAGAGAGAGAGAGAGAGAGAGAGAGAGAGAGAGAGAGAGAGAGAGAGAGTGGTGGTGATGATGATGATGATAGACGATGATGACGACGACGAAGAGAGAAGATGATGGTGATGATGATGAAAGGTGGTGGTGGTGGTGATGATGATGATGATGATGATGATGAAACAGCACAACAATGACTTTCTTTTCGTTTCATTAGAGATATGAATCTCTCTCTCTCTCTCTCTCTCCTCTCTCTCTCTCTCTCTCTCTCTCTCTCTCTCCTCTCTCTCTCTCTCTCTCTCTCTCTCTCTCTCTCTCTCTCACTCTCATACACATATTCAATCCTATACTGATAATGCATAGATCTACACTCTGGGATCTAACAGGTAAAAATGGACTTACATAGACCGTTACCTAGCATTCTTTAAAGGGCCATTAAGATTTTCATGAATGAGTCATCCATTCTGACAGACTTTGACTTCAAACAAATTAAACAAATATTCTTCCTCTCCCGGCAAAATGTTTGTACAATAAAGGGATTATTATGTATAAAGTACTCATGGAAATGCTGCACATTCTCTTTGAAATATCTTTACTTATGACGATTATCGCCACTCACATAAGTTATACCTCTTTTACAACAGTTACTCTGTGCAAATCTAGTTGTGTATTCTGGAGGGTGGTTATGGAATCATGTTTCCGATAGTTTCTACAGTCTGAATCTAACTCTACGAGATTTAAAAATGGGTTTGTATAATTACTGAATCAACCTTTGCGATCTGATGTTAAACATTATTCCTGCATTGTGTGGAATACCTACAGAGCTTCCTTTTCGAGGGTCAGGTGAGGATTCAACGTCCTTAAACGAATAGACATCCTTAAACGAATAAACATCCTTAAACGAATAAAATTCCTTAAACGAATAAACATCCTTAAACGAATAAACATCCTTAAACGAATAAACGCGAGACAGATCTGTGGACATGTTCATGTGGCTTTCAAAGGTCTCGTTGTTTCATAATCTTATGTTGCTGAAGTTGTCGCTGTTGCTGCTACTACTTCCACTACTACAGCTACCACTACTGCTGATGCTGGCACTACAATACAACTACCTCCACTACTACCACTGCTACTTCTACCACACCACTGCTGCTGCTGTTAATGCTGCTGCTGCTGCTGCTGCTGCTGCTGTTACTACTACTTCTTCAAAAACAACTACTACTACTACTTCTACCACCACCACAACCACCACTATATTACTTCCGCTGTTTCTTGTGTAACAATAATAATAATAATAATATATGGAATTTAATATAGCGCTGAATCTTGTAAAAAGACAAACAAATCGAAGCGCTTGCACTCAATCATTTACAGGCATGCAACTCTCCTTAAACATAATGAAAAACAGATTTCAAAACCATGCGCGGGCACGTATGCACGCACGCACACACACGCGCGCGCACGCCACACACACACACACACACACACACAACACACACACACACACACACACACACACACACACACACACACACACACACAGTCGGAACAACACTTAGAAGGTGAAAAATGCTGTTGAAAATTAGGGACAGATATTTGGGGGGAAAGTCTCAGGTAGGAAATAAGTGTGTTTTGAGGCTGGATTTGAAGGTATCAAGTGAAGGCTTTTGTCGAAGTGAAAGAGGGAGGTCATTCCAGGTGGATGGACCAGAAACAGAGAAGGAGCGACGGCCAACAGTGGTTTGTTTGAATCTGGCTCTGCCGTCCCCCTCCCCCCCCCCCCCAAAAAAAAAAAAAAAAAAAAAAAAAACAGACACACACCCTCCCTCTTGGCCAACCCCTCGCCCATTTCGAATCATCTTGTCTCTCTATCTCTCTCATTTCAGTGTGGTTCATTCAACACTGGTTTATCTTCACACTCCATCTTAGGCCTCGCTGTCCCGTGAGCAAGAGATGCATTGTACTTGAAGGCAAACATCACAGCGTTCGATGTTGCATGCTTCGTTCCCGCTCTCTCTCTCTCCGGGCAAGATCGATCCAACTGATGATGTCCATAAAATGTAATTGGGAGGCCTCATCTGATGAACACGAAGGAAAGCAAACAGCCTGAGGCATCTCCATGCAGTCGTGCGTTAGAGGTCACTTACAAAACCAATTGACTGGTGTTCCCTTTTCAACACAGCGAATAACCACGCGCGTGCACACACGCTGGCATTTACGTATACATGTGCATGGTGTTGTGTGAGCGCGTACGTGTACGCATACACACGCATGTGCAGGAACACTCGCGTGCACGTACAGAGACAAACAGACACAAGCACGCGCGCGCACACACACACACATTTCTTTTCCCCTTCCTCCTCACCCTTCTCCCCCCACCCCGCTTCCTCTTTTCTTCTTCTTCTAAATGATGATAATACAAGAAGGAGAAGAGGAAATTCATCATTTTTATCACCACCAATGTCATCACTATAATTATTATTGTTGTTCTTGTTGCTGTTATCATTACTATTATCATCATCATCATAGTTGCCACTAGAAGATGCTGACGCACTTATTCTTATTACAACTATAATAACTATTATCATCATCGTAATGTTGTTGTTATTGATACTATTGTTGAATAGAGTAGATAATTCTTGTATGCACGATGACTAAACCCTTTCCTGGGTAAAACAAACAAACAAAAACACCACCAACTGAACACAAAACTGAACAGCAACCAAAAAATATCTTTTTACTGTTCATGTCCAATCACTCTAGCTTTGTACAGGACAAATCCTGCTTGTCGAGGCTAAGTGACCATAGGCAAAAGGTAAAGGTGTCCCATAACCTAGGTGGTCGTAGGGGAGTGAGGCATCCGAGACCTCAGCTTCTCAAGGGGCCAGCATATTGAGGGCGGCGCCCATCTCTCCCTCGCTGCTCTACTTTCCCTGGCCCTAAAGAGGCAGAGCTGGGGGACTGTACTGAAGCCAAGGCGCGCAAACGGTCACCCATCCAAGTGGTAACCACGCTCGATGCTGCCTAACATTGGTTGGGGGAAAGCAATTACTCTAACCACTGAGCTATCCCGCCCTCAGATGACCATAAGAGAGCATTTAAAAAAAATTCCTATGAAGTTGATGGGAGATAACTGTATTGACATAGTCAGCATCAAGCATTCTTGTTCATCTACATTGTCGTGTGGCGTAGAACAGGATTATTCTCCATCACCGTGGCTTTGTCAAGCGTTCCATTCAGGGCGAAGATCACGGTCACGCGTTTCAACACTGAATTGAAAGAAGCTTTGAATATATAAATAATATGTAGCGCTCGTTGAGCGTATCCCTGTAACTACGTTTTCCCCCAGTCAGTGTTAAGCAGCATCGAGCGTGGCTACCAGTTGGATGGGTGACCGTTTGCGCGCCTTGGCTTCAGCACAGTTCCCCAGTTCACCCAGCTGTAAACGGGTACCTGCCCTCTTTAGGGTCAGGGAAGGTAAAGCAGCGAGGGAGAGGAGATGGGCGCCGCCCTCAGTATGCTGGCCCCTAGAGAAGCTGAGGTCTCTGACGCCTCGCTTCTCTACGACCACATAGGTTATGGGACCTTTTTACCTTTTCACACCTGTATGCATGATACCGGCACTGCCCAGCCCGCGTTTACGCTCTTGCTCGTGCATGTCACAGGCGAGGAAACCAGCCATCCCCAGACATCCATTCCCCTCTCCATCCTGGTGACTCTGCTGATCGTTGGCGGGGCCTACTGCAGCGTGGGGGCTGTCGTCACCCTGGCCTCGCCTTACTTTCTGCTGGATCCCCTGGCTCCCCTCCCTGGGATCTTCCAGCGGCTGCACTGGGACTTTGTCAGATACCTCGTCACCTTCCGGGCTTTGTTCGGACTGACCACCAGGTAAGAGGTACCTGTCGACTTGTCCAGGTGTCTTGGTGACAGTTTGGGGTGGGGGGTTGGGGGTAGCTGAGTGATGGGGGGTACGGGATAGCCTAATGGTTACAACATTGCGCTGGCAATCTGACGACCTGGGTTCGAATCCCGTTCAAGAGGGTATTTTCCCCTGGAGTTAACATCAGTGCAGACTCCACTCTCCCCAAAAGTCCTTCGGATGAATGATAATAATAATAATGTATGGAATTTATATAGCGCTGAAGCTTGTAAAGCAACAAATCAAAGCGCTCAGATGACTTTTAAAAAATATATATATCGAGGATAATGGAATAAGCACTCGTGAGCTTTTTTACATCTAGTCCCCGTGTGTATGCGGTTTTGTAAATTTTGTCATCTGTTCCCACCAGCACACAATGGCCTACTCTTTCTAAAAGCGGAACAGGATTTAACGTGTGTGCAAGATATTCTGCATGCGTTCGCACACGGGTCCTCGGTTTATAGTCTCATCCGAAGGACTTTAAACCGATGACAAGTGTGTGAACGCACGCAGAACATCTTGCGCACACGTTAAATCCTGTTCAGCTTTTCGAAAGAGTAGGCCATTGTGTGCCGGTGGGAACGGGTGACAGAAAAATAACCCGGATCGTCAGAGTGTGAGGGCAATGTTCTAACCACAAGGCTATCCCATCCCCCCTTTTCTCATCCTAGGGACTTTTGGGGGGGAGTGGAGTCGGCACTGATGTTAACTCCAGGGGGAATATGCCCTCAAACGGCTGTCTCTGCGGTGGTTTGAACTCGGGCCGTCAGCTTGTGAACGGCACACTCTAACCACTAGGCTATCCCGTCCCCTGAAAACACATTCGTCTTCTGTAGAGCAGGACAGCTGTGGCCGGTGGTAAGGATGACGCCAACATGCCCAGCATGCAATTTGTGACATGGGATGGGATGGGTTCCGCCAGATTCAGTTTTGCTGGGACACCACGGTGTGGAAAGAGTCCGTGTGTCGCTCCGGGGGTGCCTTGCCTGCCCGTGTGGGCGTGTCCCTTCCTACGTGTGTGGGTGTGTTGGTGTCTGTGTGTTGTGGGTGGGTGTCTGTGTGTGTTGTGTGTGGTATGTGTGTTTGTGTGTGTTTTCGTGTGGGGGTGTTTGTGTGTGCATGCGTGTGTGTGTGTGTGTGCACGTGCGCGCGCGCGATTGCCATCCTTTTGGGTTTGTGTGTGTTATTGTTGTTTGAGGGAATAAGTGGCCTTCTAGTCTTATCTTTTTTGTTATCCTGTCTTATATCTTTCAGATTTGTCTCGGATACGTTTTTCAGATAATTATTTCCATCTGCACATTGTTACCTAACAGTGTCTGTGTTTGTCACTCTGCAGGAGGTCTGCCTGCTGGCCTCAGCCGACACATCCCCCCCACTTCAGAGCAGCTCATTTCATTGCACAGGTTGCATGCTGGGTATGTTCGCGTTTCTTAACCCACCGCACACTGACAAGAACTACGGAATCTTTAACATGCATATTTAATCTTCTGCATGAGTATATACACACACGAACAGGGAATGAAGGCACTGGTAGGTCTGCACTTGAAGTTGACCTGGGGGATCGTAAAAAAATAAATCTCCACCCCTAAATTCACCACACGTCGCTGCCGAGATTCAGCCTCTTCCCCTTGCCTCGTGTGCTGTACGCCATGGGCTGTGACGGCCTCCTCCTCCTTCTTCTTCTTCTTCTTCTCCTCCTCCTCCTCCTCCTCCTCCTCCTCCTCCTTCTTCTTCTTCTTCTTCTTCTTCTTCTCCTCCTCCTCCTTCTCCTCCTCCTCCTCCTCCTCCTCCTCCTTCTTCTTCTTCTTCTTCTTCTTTTTCTTCTTCTTCTTCTTCTTCTTCTTCTTCTTCTTCTTCTTCTTCGTCGTCGTAGACGTCGTCGTCGTCGTCGTCGTCTTCTTCTTCTTCTATTTCTCCTTCTTCTTCTCCTTCTTCTTCTTCTTCTCCTCCTCCTCCTCCTACTTCTTCTTCTTCTCGTCACTTACTGATGTGCCTTTAGTGGTGGTGTTATCGTTGCTGTTGATGCTGATGCTGCTGCTTTACACAGTTTCCACATGTATGATAATAATAATAATTACCACAACGTTGTTGTTGTAGTTGTGGTGGTGGTGGTCACTGCCTGTTGATGCCGGGGTGATGGCGGTGGTGTTTGACCTGCAGTCGCTGGTGGACATGGTGTCCACAGGAACGCTCCTGGCTTCCTCCCTGGTCGCCCTCTGCGTGATGCTGCTCAGGTGGGTGGCTTGCTGCGCTCCCTCATTGACTGCGGGCCCCTCCCTCCCTCCCTCCCTAAGCAGGAGGCTGGCAGGACGGTGAAGACGTGACGTTCGCCTGCCCACAAGTAAACCCTGAGGTTCTGGGTTCCATTCCCAGCCCAGCCTCGCCCTTTCTTCCCAGTTTGACGAGAGAAAATCGTACTGAAAGTCAGAGTCTCGGATGGGACTATAAACCCAGGCCCCGTGTGCAGAACATCTCGCGCACGCGTTAAAAGCCCGTTCCGCCTTTCGGAAGAGTAGGTCATTGTGTGCCCGGCAGGAAAGGATGACAGCCCCCCCCCCCCCCCCCCCCCCCCCCCCCACCAAACACATGTACACAGCTGTGGTGTTTAGGCACTATTCCCGAAGTCAGAATGCGACTACCTAAATGCTGGGAGAGAAAGGAAAGGAAAAAAACGGTCGCATACGCAAAAGTCTCACCATTGGTGAACCTCGGAGCTCTAGCCGAGGAACGAAAAAAAAAAAAAAGCATCTTCATGCATGCCAGTGATTTCAGGCTGTAGATTTAATGACAGTGTAACACGGTTGTTCCCCAGTGCTTTACCGCACGTTTTCTTCCAATGTCTTGGGGGATTTTTTTTGCTTTTTATGGGTTTAGGTTTTTTTTTTATGTGTTTCTTTATCTTGGTCGAACCCTCAGCTATGGTTGCCTATCATAAGAGTGGAAAAGTGTTGAGCAGCCGTTAAGCGCCTGACAAGTCAGGCCCAGCGCATCCGACTTCGGCATGGGTGAGAATTGTTATCTTTTAAGTCTTCCTGGAGAAAAGGCAGGAGAATGGACCAGGAAGGCAGAAAGTAAGACAAGAAGGAGGTGACAGGAAGAAAAAAAAAGCAAGGCAGAAAGAAAGAGAGGGATAGAAAAGAGGGAATTCCTAGTACAGAATTTCCAGAAGGTGGCGATGTTATTGATACTGACAGGCCCCCGGCATCCCCACGGGGGATATTTTGTCTTTGTTTTGTTGTGGGGCTGTTGAGGTTTTCTTTGGATGTACGTATCATTATTTTCTCACACACAAGCAAGCAAGCACGCACGTACATACACACAAACACATATGCACCTTCCCATACACCACGCGCGCGCGCACACACACACGCACACACACACACACACACACACACCACACACACACACACACACACACACACACACACACACAGCTCCATATGTCAATTTCCTTTTCTCTTAGCTCTGCTTAATTAATCACACTCCTTTCACACTGACAACAACAACAACAACAACAATATCTAAGGGTAAAGATTATATCTCACTCCACATAATTATTCTCACAGGGTTTTAACAATTCTTTTCCTCAGATACGAAACGGAAGAAAATCTTCCCGCAAAGACCTGTGCTCAGCCGAGCGAGACGACCGCCTTAGCCCAGAGGAGGGGGGAGAGGGAGGGGGGGGGTGTGGGTCGTGTGTACCTCCCCCTCCTCCCGCCCTCCCCCTTCTTCCTCCTCCTCCTCCTCCTCTCCCTTCTGATAAAAGACCCACTGCCCGGTCTGCCAAAGCCGTCAAATATGCTGTGTCACTGCTGGGTAAGACGGACGACAGACAGACAGATTATTATTTATTTATTTTATTCTTTTATATCGAGGATAATGGAATAAGCACTCATATTATGTGCTTTTTTTTTTACATCTAGTCCCCGTCTCAGAGCGAGAGAGAGTTTGTATGTGTGTTTTTTTTTTTTTTTCCAGGATAATGGAATAAGCACTCATGTGCCTTTTTTTTACACCAATCCCTGTGTGTATGCAGTTTTGTAAATTTTGTCATCCTTTCCACCGGCACACAATGGCCTACTCTTCCGAAAAGCGGAACGGGTTTTAACGTGTGCGCAAGATGTTCTGGTTCTGCGTGCGTTCGCACACGGGGCCTCGGTTTATAGTCACATGCGGAGGACGTTTGATTCCTTGTTGCTGCTGCTGTTCTGTTGTTGTTGTTGTTGCTGTTGTTGTTGTTGTTGCCTCTGCTGTGTTGTTGCCTCTGCTGCTGGTTGTTGTTGTTGTTGCTCTGCTGCTGCTGTTGTTGTTGTTGCCTCTGCTGCTGCTGTTGTTGTTGTTGCCTCTCTGCTGTTGTTGTTGTTGTTGTTGCCTCTGCTGCTGCTGTTGTTGTTGTTGTTGCCTCTGCTGCTGTTGTTGTTGTTGTTGCCTCTGCTGTTGTTGTTGTTGTTGTTGCCTCTGCTGCTGTGTTGTTTGTTGTTGTTGTGTTGCCTCTCTGCTGTTGTTGTTGTTGTTGTTGCCTCTGCTGCTGTGTTGTTGTTGTTGTTGTTGCCTCTGCTCTGTTGTTTGTTGTTGTTGTGTGTTGTGTTGTGCCTCTGCTGCTGTTGTGTTGTTGTTGTTGTTGTTTCCTCTGCTGCTGTTGTTGTTGTTGTTTGTTGTTGCCTCTGCTGCTGTTGTTGTTGTTGTTGTCTGCTGTGTGTTGCTGCTCTGCTGCTGTTGTTGCTGTGCTGCTGCTGTTGCTGCTGTTACTCTGCTGCTGCTGTGCTGTGTTGTTATACTGCTGTCTGTTGCTGCTGTTTGCTCGCTGTGTATGCGACTGGCTTGTTTTGCTGCTGCTGTGTACTGTTAGGCGGCTGTGGCTTACTCGCTGCTTGCTGGATGCGCGTTGCCCAGCTTAACATTCTAGGGAATCACCCAGAATATAGAATCTGACTCATTCAGCCCACCCTGGAATCACTGAGAGACCTTAGTTTTGCGTGTGCGACTGTTTTCAAACATCTACCCTTAAAGGCGGCCATGCTCCGGCCTCAGAGAATCTCACTGAAGAAGCCAACAGGTTGTTTCCATGAGAGCTTGTCACGACTGAAGACAATCTCAACACAACATGTTACAGCATAACACCATTGTAGTGGAGGCCTCGGCACTTAGCTGACATCAAGAACCGACATACACAGCTTTTGGCGTGCGCCATTTACATATTTTGGATTATTTTTCCTGTTTGGCTTCTCAGCGAAAGCTCTGAGGTCTACCAATGGTGAGATTTTTGCGTATGAGACCATCCCCCCCCCCCCCCCCACCCCCCCATCCCGCTGTTTAGGTAGCCGCGTTCCGACGTCAGGGGTGGTGTCTAAACACGACACCTGTGTGCATGCTGGGTTGTTTTTTTTCTTTTAATTTTATCATCCGTTCCTACTGACACGACATAGCCTACTCTTCCAAAAAGCCGGAAGGGGTTTTCAAAACGTGTGCGCAAGATGTTCTGCGTGCGTGCGTTCGCACACGGAGCCTCGGTTTATAGTCTCATCCGAAGGACTTGTATTGTATTAGACATAAAGTAACGGCAGGTTTCTCAACCTAAAATTCAGGCTGCTCTCCCCTGAGAGAGCGCGTCGCCACAACAGCAGCGCCACCCTTTATCTTTTTTTTTTTCGTTTCTTGTCTGCATGAACGTGTGTTTGTTTTTCTATCAGAGTGACATTTCCTCGACAGAATTTTGCCAGGGACAACTCTCATATTGCCGTGGGTTCTTTTACGTGTGCTTAAAAGCGTAATGCATACTGCATCTATGTTTATCGTCTCATCCCAAAGACTGTTTTTACTTCTATCTCACCATTAGTACTACTACTACTACTACTACTGCTGCTGCTGCTGCTGCTGCTGCTGCTGCTGCTGCTGCTACTACTACTACTACCACCACCACCACCACCACCACCACCACCACCGCTCCCATAAATACTACTAGTGCTTCCACCACCACCACCACTACTACTGCTAATACTACAACTTCCACTGCTTTAACTGCTACAGCTACAACTGCTACCACAACTACAATAACGACAACTACTACTGCTACTACCACCGCAACTGCTACTACTACGACTACGACTACTACTACTACTACTACTACCACCGCAACTATTACTTCTACTACTACTACTGTACAACAACTACAACGACAAGTACTACTACAACAACTACAACAACGACTACTACAACTACAACTATTACTACTACTACTACTACTACTACTACTACTACTGTACAACAACTACAACGACAACTACTACTACAACAACGACTACTACAACTACAACTATTCATACTACTACTACTACTGCTGCTGCTTTTGCTGCTGCTGCTGCTGCTGCTGCTGCTGCTGCTGCTACTACTACTATTCTACAACTACTACCACTACTACTGCAACTACTGTTATTATCACGCTGTTTTCTCTGATGACAGGCACAGGCATTTACTTTTTCTACGACATGAGACACAGCCAACTGAGCAGTCACTCCTGCCTTCTCCTCCTTCTCCTCCTTCTCTTCTCTCCTTCTTCCAGCGACTCCCCGGGCATGTACACCTGCCCGGTGCCTCGTCAGACTCCTTCAGAACACAAGCGCTTTCCGCCAGATTCCTCCACTCGTTCAGAGGGTAGGCAAGAGTCTGTTCATTGACTGCGTGTGGGTGTGTGTGTGCGTTTGAGGAAAAACAAAAACAGTGGAGTTTGAATCTTCAAGTCTACCTGGGGAAGGAAGAGTGGGGGTGGGGGTGGATGGAGAGAGGGGGAATGCGGTGGTGGGGGGGGATGTCGCTGGGGGGTGGGGGGGGGGGTGATGGTGGAAGAAGGGGGGAGGGCAGGGGTTGTGAGGGTGTGGAGTTTGGGGAAGTGGGGGATGTTAAGTAGTGTGGTGTGTGTGTGTGTGTTTGTGTGTGTTCCTGTGTCTTTGTGAGTGTATGTGCGTGCACTTGTGTGTGTGTGTTTGTGCGTGTTCCTGTGTCTTTGTGAGTGTATGTGCGTGCACGTGTGTGTATGTTTGTGCGTGTTCCTGTGTCTTTGTAAGTGTATGTGCTTGCACTTGTGTGTGTGTGTTTGTAGTGTGTGTTTGTAGTGTGTGTGTAGGCTGTACGTGTGTCTGTGTCTCCATTTGTGTATGTGTGTCTGAGTGACATAGGGGGCAGGACAGCCTAGTGGCTAGATTTGCACTCGTGATCTGACGGCCCGGGATCGAGCCACCACGGAGGCTGTGGCCTGTTTTAAGGAATTTTCCCCTGGAGTTAACATCAGTACTGACTCCACTCCCCAAAAGTCCTTAGCATCAGACTGCAATCCCAGGCCCCGTGTGCCAACGCTCGATAAACACCTTCACCTCACCTCACCTCACCTATCCCGTAGTCCTTTGGCCCGTGGGGGGCACCACTGAAGATTTTGCAACCAGCTTCCTCCACTCCCCGCAGTCCTCTGCTTTCCGTAGCAGTTCGTTCCATCCACTCAAGGCTACCAGTCCACTCTCTCTGAAGTTGTCTTCCCATCGTTTTCTCTGTCTGCCTCTTCTTCTTCTCCCTCCTTGTAGTCCATTTTGTGCCGGTAGAAATGGATGAGAATTTTTTTTAAAAAGAAAGAAAAAAATATACACACGCAGGTGTTGTGTTTAGACACCATCCCCGAAGCCGACATGCGGATGCCTTCATTGTCGGTTAAAAACGGTCGTATACGCGAATTTCCCCATTGGTGAACCTCTGAGCTCTAGCTAAGAAATAAAAAACACGTCTGAAATTTTCCGTTGAGATTTTGAACCACAAGCGCTAGCCAGTATTTCCCATTCGAAGAGAAAAATCTTCCAAGTCGGAGTATGGCTGCCTATATGGCGAGGTAGCTCAAACACAGCCAACTTCTCCTCCTGTGTATGTAAAAGTCTCCAAGTGGTGGCGAAATGCTAAGGGTGAGATACACTGCTTGTTCTGGAATGCCCCAAGGATTGAGCTCTCTGAGGAACGCCTAACTGCAAAACCCAACGGCAGGGACATGATCATGGTTTTCAGGAATGTCGTGTGAAGGTTTTTCCCTGGTGGATTTACACCACTTCTCCCTTAACTTTTACGAAGAGATTTTGAAGCGCTGCGCTCATTTTTTTGGCTTGTCCAAGTTTTGAATCCTATGAAATAGAATCTATATAGGAAATCGAAAATCCGCTTTGAGTATGAAACAGTTCGAGAGAGAAAGCTTACTTCACACGTTGATTAACTTCACACGTTGATTAACTTCTCTCTCTCTCTCTCTCTCTCTCTCTCTCTCTTCTATTTCATATTATATCTATTATATATATATATATATATATATATATATATATATATATATATATATATATACACATACATATACACATACATATATACACATACATATATACACACACATATATATATGTATTATATATATACATGGATGTAAACAAAATACATGAGTGCTTATTCCAATATCCTCGATGTAAGTTAATGATAAATATATGTCTCTCTCTTTCACAAATGCATACGAGGTGGGGTGAGAGAGAGAGGGGGGGGGGGGGGGGGAGGGGAACTCACTCGCACAAAGAACACCATTGGGAAAGAAGAAGAACAAGGGGGAAACCCCGCTGTTGGCACAGTGTCAAACAGTTCAGTCATCAAGGTCTGCCTCTTCTACACTGGCTTTTGATTCAAAACATAGCTCTAGTCCTTCATAGGTATGCTACACGGCTCTTGAAAACACAAACCAAGCCACCAACCAACCAAGCAAAACACTACCACGTAACAAACCAACCAACCAGCCACTCAGCCAGTCAACCAGCCACTCAACCAGCCACTCAACCAACCAACCAAACAAACCAACCAACAAACAAAGCAAAGACTAGGTAGTACACGAACAAATTGGATTGAATCAGGCGCCGTCTGTGTTGGTGTCGTTAAATGTTTTTATTGTCCCTAAATGGATTGAACTCTTCAACTACACGACCCCGGTCAAAATCGTGACTGGAAAAAAAGTGTTAAACTTCTTAGCACATCTCTATATACACCCTCCCCCCTACACACACACACACACACACACAAACACACACACACACACACACACACATCACTACACACATACACACACACATAAGAAACACACACACACACACACACACACACACACACACACTACCTAAAACAACGGCAATCCCCCAAAAATTACATAAACTGATAAAAACGCTATCGAGACTTCGAGCGTAAAACGAAAACACCCTAACTTTCCCCCGTTTCACATGCTCACAGAGAATATTAGGCAATGTCAGATTTGGAATTGTTTGTTTTGTGATTTGTAATCTGTGCAATGGCGGAAGAAAATAAATTTCCACGGGAAATTTCCAGACCCAGGAAGAGCGTTTATCTCCTTTGGGCCTGACCAGTTAAGGACAACAACCGCTTTACGACACAACAGACGCGCGAGGGATAGATGGATAGATCTGCAAGTCGTGCATGCAGCCACCCTACATGTATGTTGTTGTTGTTGCGCGTTCCCCAGCTTAACACTTGGGGTCACCCAGAACGTGCCACACTCTGACTCACTCATCATCCCACCTGGGAATCACTAGTGTGAGATTGAAATTGACACACTGAATGAGAAGTTTGCGTGTATGACTGTTTTTAAGTACCTCGCCATATAGGCAGCCATACTCCGACTTCAGAGGATTTTTTTTTCTCATTTAACAAAGGAGAATGCAGGTTGTTACGTTATAAGAGCTTGTCACGGCTGAAGGGCAAATCTCAACACAACACTTTACTACAACACACACAACATGTCAGTGTAGGCCTCGGCAGTGAGCTGACATCCGTAACTGACACAGCTTTAGGCCTGGGCCAAACCCGACATCTAGAACCAGTCAACCCCTAATACAAGCTCCCCCCAGAACCCAGCGTGGTGCTAGCTTTCGTCACTGCATCTCTTGCTTCAGGATGAAGCGGTTCTCCTGCTGGCGCAGCTTCTCCCGCCAGACGTTCCTGGGTCTGATCTGGTCCTCAGGGTCGGGGACGTGGTAGGCCATCCAGTGGCGGTAGAAGGAGATGGCGGGGTGGGTCCAGGGCTTGACTGACCCGTTCCAGTGCACCAGCTTGGGCCGGGCCGTCTTCTTGTGGCTCGCCGCGACTAGGAAACACGGTAAGCCTAGCGTGTGCATGGAGGAGCAGGCGATTGTGCGTGTGTCTTCAGTTTTACGTCTGTTCACTTAAAGTGATATTAGACGATGGAGGCAGGGGGTGGGGGAGAGGGGGGCAGCAACTGTGCTGCGACTGTGCGTGTAGGCACGTGCGTGTGCCCACTCGTGCAAGGCAGACACGTGCGCGCGTGCGTGCGCATGCATGCACACGCCCGCACATACATACATACATGCATATAACGCGTGTACATACATACACACGCACATGCATGCATGCATACATACATACATACAACGCGCGTACATACATACTACATACATGTAAAACAGACACACACACGCATGCATGCATACATACAATGTGTTACTTTCCCTCAATGAAAAGAATGACTAATTCAATTATTCATTCAGTCAGTCATTTATGCATTCATCCATTCCTTCATCCATCCATCCATCCATCCATCCATTCCTTCATCCATCCATCCATCCATTCACTCATGCATTCATCCATTCCTTCATACATTCTGTTATCCATCCATTCACTCATGCATTCATCCATTCCTTCATACATCCATCCATCCATTCACTCATGCATTCATCCATTCCTTCATCCATCCATCCATCCATTCACTCATGCATTCATCCATTCCTTCATACATCCATCCATTCACTCATGCATTCATCCATTCCTTCATTCTGTTATCCATCCATTCATTCATCCATCCATCCATCCATTCATTCACTGAGCAAGTCACTCTCCTTCCGTCCTTCTTTCTCTTACTTGTGTTCCACTCTTTGGGAGCGGAGGTGTATTTGTCGTGGAGGACAAAGTTCAGCACGGCCTGTGTACCCGACCCTTGGTCGCCGTATTTAAACACTGGCTCCCTGCACAAGACAGAATACAAAACAAAATCCGTGTTCCAGCCCACAGTCAGACCAACGTCATTCTAGGGCCCAGGGCTTTCTGTGTCAGGTAATAATGTACTCGCTTTCCCCCAGCCAAGTTAAGCAGCGTCGAGCGTGGTTACCAGTTGGATGGGTGACCGTTTGCGCGCCTTGGCTTCAGTACAGTTCCCCCAGTTCACCCAGCTGTAAATGGGTACCTGCCTCTTTAGCGAGGGAGAGGAGATGGGCGCCGCCCTCAATATGCAGGCCCTAGAGAAGTGAGGTCTCTGACGCCTCGCCCCCCTACGACTTTAATGTAGGTTATGGGACTCCTTTACCTTTTTTTTACCTAGGGACAAGGGGGGTAGCTCAGTGGTCAGAGCACTCGCTCTCCCCAAGCAGCATTGAGCGTGGTTACCAAGTGGATGGGTGACCGTTTGCGCGCCTTGGCTTCAGTACAGTTCCCCCAGTTCACCCAGCTGTTAATGGGTATCTACCCTCTTTAGGGTCAGGGAAGGTAAAGCAGCGAGGGAGAGGAGATGGGCACCGCCCTCAACATGCTGGTCCCTAGAGAAGTTGAGGTCTCTGACGCTTCACTCCCCAGCGTCCGTATAGGTTATGGGACGGACACCTTTACCTTTACCTTTTTTTAAATGTAAAGAAAGGTCCAAGACTTACATTGAAGAGTTGTTCTGCTTTAAAATGTCGGGTTATTGCTGTGTCCCTCCTTGACAAGGTCCTAACATGGCACTTTTTTTTCTCTCCATAAAGGTCAAGGTTTTCTCCCCCCCAAAAAAGGGTTTAAAAAAAAACCCATGCTCCGAAGATAGAGTATATCTGCCTGTCCTTTGTTTTTCGTTCCTCGGCTAGAGCTCCGAGGTTCACCAAATGGTGTGGTTTTGCGTATGCGACCGTTTTTGCCCACCATGAAGGTAGGTAGCCGTACTATGTCTTCGGGGATATGTATCTGCCTATGATGATGACGCGGCTCTTGAAGCCGGTCATACAGGCAACGTCTCATCCCTACTGCCTCACAGGGATTCCCAGGCGGGTTGGTGAGGGAGACAGACCAGTGCATGTTCTGGGTGACACCCCACCCCCACCCCCAGGGTGTTAAACTGGGGAACGCCCAACTAGGAATCAGCAACTTACTAGGATTTATATCGCCTCAAAAGTAATTTAAACCCTTTTTTTTCTACAATTTTACTGAAGACAGATTGTTTGTTTGTTTTTTAGCTAACTTAAAAAACTTCAAAGGCTCAGTTTGACAGGTTTTTTTCATAATTACTTTGCCGTCCGATGGTTGGTTGTGGGGTTTTGGGGAAGGTTTTTTTCTTTTGGTTTGGTGTGGGTTTTGTTGGTCTTTTGGGGGGTGGAAGTTGTTGTTGTTGCTGTTGATGTTGTTGCTGTTTCTGCTGCTGCTGTTGTGTTGTAATTGCTGTTGTTGTTGTTGATGTTGTTGCTGCTGCTGTTGTTGTTGATGTTGCTGTTGTGTCGTTCCTCGGCTAGCGTTTGGAGAGAAGTGAGATTTTGTTTATTTATTTATTCTTTTATTTCGAGGATAATGGAATAAGCACCCTTGTGCTTTTTTGACATCCAGTCCCTGTATGTATGCAGTTTTTGTCAATAGTCTTCCGTCCCCTTCGGCACACAAAAGCCTACTCTTCCGAAAAAGCGGAACGGGTTTTAACGTGGGCGCAAGATGTTCTGCGTGTGTTCGCACACGGGACCTCGGTTTAGAGTCTCGTCCTGAGTGCCACTGTCAGGCGTCTGGCCCATACAGGCAGGTGCATGCCAGCTTCGGGGATGACGTCTACCTCAGTGTTCATGCAGGGTTTGTTTTTAATGTTGTCATTGGTTCCTACTGGCACTCAAGGCCCTACTCTTCAGAAAAGCGGAACGGGTTTTAACGCGTGAGCAAGATGCTCTGCATGTGTTCGTACACAGGGCTTCGGTTTATACAGTCTCCTGTAGCCCTCACTCCCAGACCACTGATCTCAGTGATGTTGGCAATGTAGGATGTCGGGGGTCTGCCTATTTTTCCTTCTGCCCCCAACCTTACCTTGGAGAACTGTCGCCATCAGAGTTGTCTGCCTGTGTGTTTCTGTTTGCATGACTAATGTGGGCTATGTCCAAGGAGAACAGAAAAATATTCAGGCCTTGTGTTTGCGTGATGTGCATTTACTCATTTTGATGCAGAAAACATTTTCACGAGGGTGAAAATCGTATTGCAGCTTTCAAAAAAAAAGTGTTGTAGTAGAAGTAGTAGTAGTCGTCTTAAGTTTTAACGTCTTTCCACTTTAAGTGATACCAGACGATCAAAAGGAATAATTGGAAAGTGTGTGCTTGCGTGTGTGTGTGCGCGCACGCGCGCGTGCGTGTGTGCTTGTGTGCGTATGAATACATCAAAATGACAAACAGAACGTAGTAAACAACATAACCAAAAGATGATTTAAAAGACCCAGAAACAAACCCAAAAATGTGTGTGTGTGTGTGTGCGTGCCTGCCTGCCTGCCTGCCTGCCTCTGTATGTGTGTGTGTGTCTGTGGAGAAAGATGACAAACTCCTCTGGCTTGACGTTATCTCCCTTCCTGCGAGCTGTTCCCCATAGAGAGATGGACATAGGTCATCACCACGTCAGAAAATCCGGTACTAACACACGCAGATAACAGATGCGCTTTGCTACGTTCACTGCTTTTTTAAACAGTTTATTTCCAGGATAATGGAATAAGCACTCATGTGTTTTTTTTACATCCAGTCCCCGTGTGTATGTAGTTTTGTAAACTTTGTCATCCGTTCCCACCGGCACACAATGGCCTACACTTCCGAAAAGACGGAACGGGTTTTCACGTGTGCGCAGGATGTTCTGCGTGCGTTCACACACACACACACGGAGTGGACAATTGGCACAGCTGTGTGCTGCGAGTGATTGTGTCCTGTGGGTGGCCGGTCCATTGCTCAAGATCATTCTCCTTTCCGTTGATCAAATCAGTGATTGGACTTGAGTTCAAAGAGTGGGGTTGATCTTGGAGGAGGGGGGGAGGGGGGTTAGCTTGGGCAGAAGGGAGGGGGGGAGGGGTGTGATGAGCTGGTACAAATTTATTGTCTTTTGAAATGGGTGATGGGGAGTGATAATTATTATAATT